>APFE030093130.1:0-10346 GCA_000404065.3 Pinus taeda
TAGTAGTCTAATATAAATTTATTATTAAAAAATTGCGTGCCTTTGTTTTTTTAATGTTAAAGGATAATATGTTTCATTTCGACTATAACTATACTATTTTTACGCCGTAAGGCGTTTCCCTCTGAAATCAACTCCCCTCATTGCCTACGTGTCATTTTGTGCACCATATGATTAGATGTTAGACGATTAAACAAATTTCAAGCGTTAGATCAATGGCAAGGGGAAGAGACACGGGCGGAATGGAAAAGGGACTAGGAATGCATGCTATGCTGTCAGAACAGCAGCATGTCCTCCCTTCAGTCCAGCGCAGTGGCAGGAACTGGAACGCTAGGTGTTGATTTTCAAGTACATGATGGCCTGTGTCCCCATGCCGCCTGAGCTTATCGTTCCTATTCGGAAAATAAAGCATACCACTATGAAACTAGACTAAAATGTAAATTTAATTTCTTGTTAAAATGTTATAGTTTATTCGATACACATACACAACATGATGAAGATTCATGTTTAAGATTCAAAGGTCTTAGTGAGGCCACAAGCCAAAAGGCAAGAACCCAGTGAAGATGTGGAAGCAAACTAAACCACGTTCATTTTGCGTGTCGAGTAAATTCAGTAAGGAAAAATGTATTTATTGCATTGATGTGTAAGTTTCTGTTTGTTCAAACAGAGGATCCTCTTATAACAATCATGAGCCTCTCACATCATATAAAATGAAAGTGAATATGAGGAGCTTATGATCCCATATGAATCTTGTTCAAGAATTCACTTTTCTGCAATTCAATCGCACTTCTCCCCCGCTGGTCAAAACTCCAACACTGGCCAACTTCAGCATTGAGGTTTCAAATGCTTTGAAGAAGGCATTCTCATCCCTTGCAAATCTCTTCACAATCATCTTTGTTGGGTTTTCCAGAAACAACGCCTGGTCTGAGCCAAACACTCCCTTTCCTTCTACCAAGTGTTTGAAGTATGTGTTGTCAAACTGGGTGGCCGTGGAATCCAAAAAAGCACCCACACTGCGATTGTTGTTAGGCTGAGGGCACACCGTGCGTAAGCTCTGTGCGAACGACGGATCCATGGTTGGATCGACCTTAAATGTAGTGTTGAAGTTATGAAGTCTGCTCTCAAAAGAAGAGCAGTGAGAGAAGCCCAACGTATGCCCGCCTGTTCATGCAGGCAATTCATAATTCAATTGGAATTCCATTAATGTTAGGCGTTACAGAGTTGCCATACTTTCATGATAATTTTGGATTTGTCGACTTTGCAAAACAGACTACAAAAATTCCGAAATGCAGATGTCGATCATATTTAAGTTCAAAAGCACACTTTATAATTATTGAAAGACCAGACAACCTTTATGCTAGAATTGCTATCTTATTATTTGAACATAAAGGAAGTTTTAGAAATATATATATATAAAATGTAAAAAATTAAAAAACCTTAGTGATCTACTAAAATTTAGGGCAAAAATCTTCCCATAACATTACAGTGTCTCCCCATAACATTTCAGTGATAAAAAAGCAGAAATCGTGCCATCTTGGATGGTAATTAAAGATGGAACCACCGGAAGCAATTTTTTGGCAAAAATATGCAAAATCTTGGGCCCTAAAAATCTTCCCATAACATTTCAGTGATACCAAAGCAGAAATCGTGCCAGCTTGGATGGTAATTAAAGATGGAACCACCAGAAGCAATTTTTTGGTAAAAATATGCAAAATCTTGGAGGAAGCTGGAAGAACAACAAAGTCTTTGAGGAAAATGGAAGAGCAGCAAGCAGAAAATATCAACAGTTTCCCAAAATGGAACAAAAGATTAGAAGAATTTAACAAAATGCCACATCTAAGAAAAATAAAATGGGACAAATTTTGGAATAACGGCAAGAAAAACGAACCAAATGATACTAATGATAAGTACTACAAAAGAAAGTATAAGAAAAAATGAAGTGAAAGAAAAAGTGTTGACATAGTTATCTCCCCCTAAAAAGATGGATGATCCAAGGACAATGGGCCCTGTGACTGAAGCATCTGAATCATATAATCGGTCAATAGATGATAAGTGAATGGTGTTATTTCAAAGTATTGCATGGTATATTAGTTGCTGGTTGAAGACTGGTTGGCATATCAGCTCATAAATTAGAAATGCAATATTATTTAGTTCTGGGTTATTTGCATTGGTGAAAGGTGCTTCTTGTCACTGTATGGTATATATCAGAATTGTATCTTTGGCTGAAATCTAATATTAAGGTTGTTTTCAGAGATTAGGCTTTCACCTTAGGCTTTCAGAGTTTAGGCCTTCACCTGTATAAGGGGCATTTAGGGACATGAAAAGAACTAAAAGATTTTTTCTCTACTGTTTTAATTTTCAATTGCAGATATGCCATCTCTTCATGGATTTTGTGATTGATGGTATCAGGTTATAGATAGTTTGTGTGCTATGGTGGGTATATGTTTTCACAGTGCCATTCTCCTGTGTAGATTGTTGGATGAATTTTCTATTGCATATGTTACAGATTGAATCTTCTTGTTTGGGATTTTGGACGAGTTTTTAATATTTATTTGATGTGTAATGAGTTTTGAACCCTAACACCCAACTTAATATAATACAGTGACCTATTTTAGCATGGCCCCCAACTCAGCATTAACACAATACAGTAATTCATTTTAACATGGATCCCCAACTCTGTATTAATAGGGGTAACGTCAGGGTTCCAAGTTTGCATCAACATGATACAGTAAACCACTATAAAATGGGAAGGGCTGGAACTTTGATCATGTGCCTTCATCTATATATGGCTTAAGCTGAATCATATATTGTTTGTTGTATATTAAGCACAGAACATGTTCTCACCCGAGTTTGGGCATAAGAAAAGACAGTTTTAAACCCTCTAGATATGAGTAGGCCCTGAAATTTGGCAGGCTCAAGATCTTACATATATCAGGGTCCCAACTAGATAGATATGGGAGATTGTGTATTTTGTTCCCTTATAAAATATTTTTAGAAAATGTAAACGTGATACCTTTCATTTTTAGTTGTAAAATTTGTAGATTCCTAATATTTAGTTATGTGAGACATGATTATACACAGCTTACAATAGATATTGATGTCAGACGAAAAGTAGTTGTGTTTTCTCCCATGCAAATTTATAATTTTTTTCATGTTCTGTATTAATTATTTTTCAATTCTGGATCAAAATTGGGCTGGATGAATGAAAATTAAAAGGGAAAAAGTGTTCTAGCATGAAATTTTACTTATTTTCTTGAAGGATTTGATGTATAATCTTGAGTGGTTTTTTCCCATTGATATTTGCTTGGACATATTTTTTTGATTCATTGCCATATTTCTGAATATTTGATTAAACCATTTAATATTGCAATTTCTGATATCTTTGTTTCATAGAAATCTTTAATCTTGTGGCTCGGGAGTAGCTGTATTTTTCATTGATTTTGATTCATTGCCATATTTCTGACTGTTTGATTAAACCATTTACTATTGCAATTTCTAATATCTTTGTTCCATAGAAATGTTTAATCTTGTGGGTCGGGAGTAGCTGTAGTCTTCATTGATTTAAACATTGAAGCATAGTTCTGTAGTGCTTTTATAATATTCCATTTGGTAAGGGTTATTTTAATCCAATCAAATCTTTTATGTTTTGGTGTTTTTTTGTTATATTTTTTTGTTTAATTCGTTGAAATTTAATAAGAAGAGTTGAAATCACAATTCTGGTTGTAAAAAATCTACATAATCTAAATCTGCATAATCCAGATGTGTGAGTAGAAGGAATTTTCATAGCACTAATCTATTTATCTATTCAAATAAATATTTTAAATAATACAAAATCATAATCTTACCGAAAATTATAACCCCAAATAAAAAAAACCAAAACACAAAATAATTAAATTGCACTTAATTAAAATGATTTTCAAACCTGTGTACAATGTTAACAGAGTTAGGGATTATTCCTTAATCTTATTTTTGAAGGAAAAAGGCCTTTAAACCTTTGTGCAATGTTAACACAATTCGGTTTTGTAGATCCTGATTCCTTAGGCCTCTATGTCAAAGTAAATTTGTCTGTAGTGTAAACAGAGAAGGCTCATATATAGGGTCATTTTATATACAGGGATTATCCACTGCACTTCATGCCTTCGTAGACCAACCCTTCTTGCTAGCTGCAGTACCAGTACGGGTCTTGAGAATGATCTTTCACGCATGAGATGTTGTCCTCTGATAGCAGAATCAATGTAAGCAGGGTTTTTATGGTATGCAAAATGATACAGGAGTCGCACTGGTTCACGGGCAATCCTCACAACCAAAAACAAAATCTATTTCCAGTTAAGATATTGATAGATTCTTCACTGATCTTAACTGAGCTCAGAATTTATGTTGTGATCAGGATTTAGTTATAGAGATCATACCCTGTATAGAATTCTGGTTTTGTAAAACACTTCCAGGGCTTGCATCACATTTTGAATTGGATTACATTATGTCAACAATTGTGATTTGTAAACTTTATTGTTCGGTTGACAATACACATGTCTGATAATCATTACCATGGAGGAAGATAAATGGTCCAGGATTCATGCCAGGACCTCTCAAGGGAATAATATCAACTCCAACACTTTGTATTACTGATAGTCACTAGACTCTGATAACCATTACCTTGGAAAAAGAGAAACAATCTAGGATTCATGTTGGGACCTCACAAAGGAATAAATCATTGAAGTGGAGGTTGGATTCAAAATCATCGCATGGTACCTTCATAAACAATGCCTAAGTTAATTTGGGCTGCCAGGATTTGTAATACATTTTTATTTTGGAATTGAAATGGGTCAACATGGAATCAAGGTCTGAATCACCGATTCACATTTGTTGGAGCATGATAATATAGAAGTCAAACTGCCAACCACCACTGGAAGCTCATAAATAGCATCGAAGGTGTTTTGTCTGGAGGATTAATAGAAGTCAAACTGCCAACCAACACTAGAAGCTCATGTATTGCATCAAAGGTGGCTTATTTAACTGTTGAATGCCTTCTTAACGTTCCAAAGTTTTCTACAATTTCAATAGTTCCTAAAGTATAGTTTGCCATAAATTAGAAAGGAAACATGTCTTGCTGGCTCTTGGGCATATGTTGTGTAGTGGCATTATGGCATCGTTTGTGTTGTTCAAGTTTCTGTTGTGTAAATAATTGACTTGCTTCCAGATTTTTTGTGCACTGACTATTGCAGCCTATAGATGCACCATAAACATTACAACAAATATAAAGCAGAGGTGTTTTGCCTTCACACAGCTGCTATGTAAACATCCAAGGCCAAAAAAACCATGCCAAGCCCCAGACATCCTACAAGTTTTGAAAAGAATAGGGCTTTTGATAAACACAGTAAAGCTCAAGGAAAAAAATACTACCATATATTTCTAGATTTCAGTTCAATACATGGTAATATTAAAATTCAGGCTTCAACAAATAATTTTGGGCCTTGGATTCTTCAGGACAATACACTCTAAGCTTATTTATCCAACTTCGTTTTTTTCTTGAATCAGGTGGCAGTAACACTAAGCTACATTGAGTTAACAATAGCAAAATTTTAAATTTAGTAACACACATTCCAAGTTAGCCCAAGGCCTTGTGCAGGAATTATCCCCGAATTACCCCTTTCTAACAAGAGGCAAACAAATAATCATGTTTATCCAGGATAGCAAATGTAGGGAATACATCAACTAAAACATGCAAGATAAATATAATGAATGTTAGATTTTTTGTTAATCCTCACATATCCTCTGGACCTGCATCTCCTAGAAAGCAAGGTTTTGTCTTACTGTCTATGTAAGGATAGCTGAATAGTACTTTAGGAAGGTTAACTGACCCTTGCTTTATGAATAGCCATTTAGGAAGAAAAAATCATTTTAGCCTTTATCTATAGAGAAGTATTGAATACATTTAATTAAATAATAAAAAAATATATAATGAGGCAAACTGTCACAAAAAAAGGCAAACATAGGAGAATGCAACAATGAAGACAGCATGATAATCAGGCAACAACTTGAATGGATAAATTGTAGTCACACTTTGTAAGTGTGGGAGAATTCCAGATAATGTAAGGTTGACTCATGCATTTTATTTCCAAAGCACTGCAATTCTCTATCGTATATTTTACTCTCTAATATTGCACTCTAGTGTTGTGAACACAAGCTCAATATCTCTTTTTGATCACTGGAATTTTTTCCAATATTTGATACCAAAGCTAATGGTCTGTTCATAAGGAAGGCCAAACTTTAATTTTCAGATTGGTTACCTATTTGAAAAAGAACAAGCAATATAACAAACACCCATGCAAATTAGAAGTCTCAAAGTACACCAGAACCATGGCTATAGCTAGCTTGACTTTCTTCTTTGTCTAAAAAAGATCTGGTTGTAAAATTTAATAGCATGGGATTTCATCTGGAAGCTGCAAATGGGAACTCCATTATTGAACAAGATCATTTAGCATTTTGGAAGAAGATGAATTCAAACATACCATATGAACTGCTAGAATCAACAAATGGGAAACTAATAATCACAGGACTCTTACTTGTAGCATTTTGAGCATTAATGATCAAATGATTCACATCAGCAGTGCCAAAACACCAAAAGAAAAATGGGGCACACGTGTGTGAAAATAAAGTTATAACTGTGAGATTTGTTTGAGGGAACTTCACCAAATAAAGAGGAGGCTCCTAATATGTAGCCAAACACAACAATCAATTGAAATTCAAGCTGTTTAACATTTATGAATATCAAGCTGTCATCCTAAGATATAGCCGAGGAAGTTTTCACAAATAAAGATGACAACATAAGATGTGGCCAACAACATCAATCACTTCAAAAAATTGTTAGAGATGCTAGCACCTATTGAGGCACCAATTCAAAATGTACATGCAGTCATCGCCTTGCTTGAATTACTAGCCTAATCTTATGACAGTCTGGTCACTTCATTTCACATAGAGCCCAGATCGCCATAATAATGCAAGAGAAGACATGAAAGAAATATTCAAAGCTTGATAACAAAAAACATAGTTTTCTTTCAGCAAGTAAGAACAAGAAGTTCGAGAAAAAGGTTGTTGATCTGACACGAAAATGAGATTCACTTGCAATTATATTTTTTGTTGCTAAAATAGCAAGGTATAATTCATTTATTGCACAAAGCAATGGCACCACACCAAAGGAGCATTGGAAAATGTTTTCAGTTGAAAAGGAGGACAAATTAAATGTGACAACATAATTCAGGTAGGATGAGCCTACTACTTACATCAACCATCAACCCATTGAAACCATTGCATATCTCAATGGTAATCCTTCATAGAAAGCTGTAAAAATTAATGTGCAACAAATTCCTCGCACAAAATTGAATAGATTTGTATCAAAATCGCACACAATGAAAGCCCAAACAAACTATGCACCTGGAAAAGTGCACAGGCAGGCACAATGGATGTAGGAAGCTTGCAATGGCGGTGGTTTAGGATTATTTGATTTTCATGGCCTCCATGGCTAAGTGGGTAGTACACAATCAAGCACACTGGATGCAAGAGCTTGAGTTTGCAATTGTAATGGCTGTGGTTTATTGTATTTTTTTCAACTAAAAAAATTGTGTTTAGAGCAGTTTTCAGATATATATAATTTTGCTTGAGATTGGACCGCGTTTGGAGCAATTTTTAGATATATATAATTTTGTTTGAGATTAGAGCTCCCTACTTAACTATTAACCATTAAACCACATCCTGAAAACTATTGAACATGTCTGAATGGCTAAGTGGTTCGTTATAAATCTGGTAATTGATTACGATGCAATGGGAAAACACCTTCAACATCGCTCGAACCTATGCCCAAATGGAGACCTTGAATGTATCTGTTTCGCCAGACGCTAGGAGCTGCCAATACAAACAATTTATAGCAGCACGGGGTGGGATTTGTATGCATGGGCCTTCCGGGCGCCCGCCAAAATGGTGGATGTCATTGTTCACAGAGTATAATTTACCTTATGCTTAGGGCACAGCCTGCCAGGATTCAACACCACGAGCGGACCTGCGAGGTGAGCAAGCACCGTGAGCAAGAAAAACGAATGCTCGAGAGGACATGTTCTGGTTGTGCGAATGGAGCAAATGAATGTTTGGCGTGAGGGATCGTTTGAAATTGCGCGGGTGTTGGTTGCCAGCATAGTGGGTGCCAGCTTGGAGGTGGTGGGGCAAAGAAGTGTTAATTAGTGTTATATGCTATCGATTGCCTTACATAGTGTTATATGTTATCTATAGCCTTACGGTGTTTTCTTTGCAACGTCTGGTGCAAATGCTAGTATATAACTCTTCTCGTGGATATTAGTGATTGGTAGTGATTGGTTGAAATTGTCTTGTAAAGATCTAAAATTTTATTTTATTTTATTAGAGTTCAAATTTTTTAAGTGTGTACAAATAAGTTGAAATTTAGAAATATTGTGGTACATAATCTCAAGGTAAATACAAAGTATCAATTAATTATAATTTAACAAAATCATATACATAGTCATAACTTACCATGTAGTACGTAGTAGTTTAGAGCCAAAAATTTCCATGAATCAAATGAAGTGAAAAAAGTAATTCAAAAACAATATATATAGTTTGGAAACAAAAGGTAACTTAGAATTACTAAAGTTAATTAATGAAAAAAATTATATATTAGTAAGTTTTATCTTCTTGTCTCCGCATGGGGTAGCCCAAGTGGCAGTGTTGTGGAAATGAAGTCTCACCAAACCAGAAGCCTTGCGTTCAAATCTTGGGTTACCCTTCCCCTGTAGCTGGGTATGTAATGGACATGAAAATAGGAGAGTCCTACCAAGCTTACAAAAAAAAAAGGTTTTATTTTCTTGTAATAAATTATATTTAATATATACTTACAAGTTGCTGATAAGAGGTAGTTTATGGTAAAATTAAGATAAATGAGATTTTGTAACATAATTTCATTAGTGATATGTAAAAGTTTCATAGTCACTAGAGATATGCAAGTTCTTACATTAGGTGTCTTCGTGAAGAGGAGTGACCACCTAACTCATCATGATCCATCCTTATTTGTTGAAGTGTTGTATCTCCTTCTAGTCCATCCACCAAGATTGTGATAGCTTCCAAGTCCACTATTATTAGTTGGTTCTATTATTGGTTGGTTGCGAGGATGTTTGATACATTACATTGTTGGCAAGAGGATCATATTCCTTGTTTAATTCTCTTAATTTATTGAAGACTCCATTCTCTTTGTGTCTTGGTCATCATGTCAATAAAGGTAATTGTTCCCAATCTACTTAGAACACACAAGTTTATTTCATACCTTGTTGCCCAAACTATTAACATGATTAATTATAATATTATGAAAGGAATTTGATAATTTAATGCTCTCTATTAGAGTGTATGAAATACATCAATTTGTTTGTTCATTTGATTTCGTGTTATCCTTGATCATAATTCCTACCTTGCTTAGTATTAACTTGGAATCTCTTTCAATAACTTAATTACATACCTAGCCAATGGGTTAGTTCAATTGATTGATGCCAAAATTACTTGGCATTTAGCTAGTTACATGCAATTGGGAGCTTGTTTAATATCTCTCTCCTTAAAACATGTCTCTCTATATTAATGTTAGAGTGCATGTTTTTCTTACATGTCATGAATTTACCACATTGTTCGTAATTGGTTGTTTGCAATATATGCAAACATAAAAGCAAAAGCCCCCTTGTTATAATATCTCCTACGCTAACACAACTTAGAGTCTTTTTCAAAGCTCCATCATAATTTCATTGGGAAATAATAAAATTGAATAGCATCCCAATTTATTTTATATCCTTCTTCTTTTCTCAGAGCCTTTATTTATGTTCAAAACTTTCCAAAAAAACCCTATAATTCTAACTTTAAAATGTATTTTTATAATATCTAATCTTCCCTCCTTCCTATAAACTTTGTAATTTCCATAATATTCAGAGTAATTTTAGGGGAAACTAATTCTTTAAATTGTCTCACAGAAAATTAATTCTTTAAAATGTCTAAATTTTTTAACATTGAAATATTTTGAAAATTAATTCAATTTATATATCTCATGTAAACCTAATAAATTCATGTAAACCTTATAAATATTATCAAAAGAAAAATTAATCACGATATTATTCTTTATCTCTTACTATCAAAGATAAGAATAATGGCCTAACCTTTATTGAGAAATTGTCATTAGAATTCTAGTTGAGACCATCTCTTTAGAGAGAGCTTACTAATATGGGGATGTCTGACAGCTCTCATCGCAACGAGGATTAATTTGTCTCAACATTTTTATGAGTGTTTTAAGATAAAAATAAATTCCTTTCTTA
>APFE030093136.1:8962-31863 GCA_000404065.3 Pinus taeda
ATTTACAAAAACAAATACTAGATCTGGATTCCTCTTGAAAAATCACCCAATTTCAAAAAACAAATGGGTCGAATCAGAGTTCGGATGTGGGAGATATCGCTAATTTAAAATCAGCTATTTTATCAGAATTTTTGTGATGGCGGAACTGTTGTAGCGCGAATCTGAGATCTCAAAGTGTCCAGATAAGGATTTCCAAATCATGGGAAAATGCAAAATGATCCTTCTGCTTCCAAAAATAGGTTATAATAAATATTCTGAGTTATATTGACTGAGTTATGCCCATTTTAATTCTGGAGCAGCATTCGGAGTGGGTTCCCATTGGAGACGTGCCCTCCCACCCCACTTTATTAGGCACCTTCTTGACATTCATCAGTTTCAACATAGAAGCATTCGGCTTGGGTTATTTAGAGACATGCCCTCCCACCCCAGGCTATTTAGGCACTTGTTACTTCATCAACAACCAACATCATGGTTATGGGTCAACCGCATAAAATCCTTGTCATCGAAGTCCATATGCTAGGCCGCACACTATCATCACAGTTGGTCACAAGCATTACAGGGTATTTCTATCCTCGGATCTTCGTTTATCAGGGTTTTGGGCTAACCACATAAAACCCTTATCTTCAGTGGCTCTTCATATTCACCAAAGGCTTCACAGGAGGGAACTTTACGCAATGGGGACCATTGCTTCTTAAGGAGGGAGGAATGATCTGAATGGAAAATGGCATCAACCCATGGTACAATCCACCCATATTATTCATTCACCCATGGAATTGACCCGTGGTATTGTAACTGAAATACTAGTAACAAGTCAAAATTTGTAAAAGGACAGATTGTCCACAACAATGTAGCCTTTAACAGTTCAGAGGCATGTAGCCACCAATCTCTTCTCAGAGATAAGCTACCATCGCCCTAGCTGGTTTATTTCCATTTCTGGTTGTAAGCATATTTCAATATTTCCATTAATGAAATGAAGTATTATTTTTGTTGCATCTTTTTGTATATGGTTATCTCTGTATTTTGTTGCATTCCTGTTCAAATTCGGATCAGGGATCCCCCAAATTCCTCACTTTCGCACAAACCCTAGTTTCTTGCTACAACTTGACAATTTTCTAGGCTAGGTCTATGTTTTTCCCTTCTGGACCCCTTCCCCTCACTCAATATTTGAAATTCCACTTTCCCCTACTTCCTAACATCCCTCCCTACTTCTCAAAATTTTCTCAAGAATTTAGAAGCCCCTTATCCCCTTCATTTCACTTCATTTCAACAAATCCCCTGTTCCACACATCGGGATAGGTTTTATTCAAATGATGTTTATCGGCAAGAAAAGATGAATTTGGGAAAAATGACATTGGTTTTTGTCCACAATAGGCCAAGGAAGAAAAACCTCCACTTTTTTCACAGGTGTCATGGTTTTAGAGAAATGTCAAAAATACAGTTGCCTCAGGAGAATTGATGTACCTTTGAAGTGACCTTGGGAAAATCAAGATTTCTCCTAGCTTGGTTGGCCTAATGACTTTCTTGATGAGTCAAATGATAACTAGACACAAAGAGCTTTCCAATGAACTATCATGAGCTCAATTTGGGGTTGACGAAGACCTTCCAAAGTTGACTGCAACAACACTCTTCCTTTAGGCAGCCTCATTTTGCATATTTTGACCAGTCTTGGGAGATTTGATTTTTGAAAGGGAAAATGAACTCCAAATTGCAAAATTCTAGTTGGGTTAGAAAGTAGACGCAATAATATTTCCAACGAGCTATCCTGGAACCAATTTTGACATCTGGAAGGCCTCCAAAAGTCTCCCAGAAAAAGGCACTACGCATTGAGATGACGCTACACATTGGGCAACCCTCTGCAGTATAAAAAATGAACTGGCGCGACACATTGAGATTGCACAGCACATTGGGCTAAAAATCCTTAAATCCATTCAAATATTCCTCCAAAGAAGCTCCAAAATTTCAAATTCTTCATTCCACAAGTAAGTTAACACCTCCATATTTCCAATGTATGAGTTTCCATCAATGTTTATGGTGTTTCAATAGGTTAAAAACAAAACCCTAGTTCCTTGCAAAGTTGTGTTGAGAAAATTGCCTAGGGTTTGCAAAATTGTAGTTTCATTGTTGTATCCCCATTTTAATTTTTCTCTCACTACACTTCACTCATATTACTTTCCCTCTGCCCTTTCATTCACACTCACCTATCCCCTTATCCCTAAAACTAAAAACCCTAATACCTAATCCCACTATTCCCAAACCCTAGTCAAATATCCCCAAACCCTAATTGCTATCCCAAAGCATAAATACTATTCCCTAAACCCTTTCATTCCCCAAAACCCTACAGCTAGCCTCAAATCCTCCCCTCATCAGTCCCACTCATCCATGGAGCTCAAAACATGCAAGCAACCGGCAAGCTAGTAAGAGAAGGAAAACCAAGTTGACAACACTTGAAAGGGAAATTCAAGCTGAGTGTGAATCTTGGCTTGAGAGGACAAACTTGCACTTGGGAAAGGATGCTAGAGAAGGCCAACAGGGAGAAGACATTGTTGAGGCATATGGGTTATCATTACATGGCAAGAAACAAAGTTTGCAAGGCAAGAATCAGGAGCTTAAAAGCAAAGTTGAAGAGGGCATCGAGGAGGCGAAAGGAGCACGATAGACTTCAGATATTGGCTGAGGCTTCCTTGGCCCAACACAATGCTTGATGGAGAAGACTAAACCCAAATTTAAAAAAATTTGGGACACTTTTTGCTTTTTTGAAATTTTTGGGCTAAAACACAGAATTTTCTACCCTATGCGTCGCGCCACCTGGCGCTGGCTTTTGATGGGATCCTCCAAATGAAAAAAACTCAGCATTTTTGGATTTGGCATGAAAACATATGTTTGCCTACCAATGGCCAAGAAGTTTTGACAGGTTTTGAGCCTTCAAAAAGGTCAAAAACACTCAAATAATGACCTTACTGCCCCTATTTTGACACATAGGAAGCAGTGTTGGGAGAACTAAATTTTGGAGGGGCAAATGGAGGCCAAATTCAAAACTTTCACTTGGGTTGGAAGGTAGACAGGCAACTCTTTCCAACAAGCACACTTGGAGCAAATTTGGACACCAGGAAGGCCTCCACAAGTGGATGCAAACAGGCGTTATGCATAGGGACATCAATGTGGCGCATTGGGTAAATTTTGCTCAGTTTGACCAAGAACACTATGTTTTTCGCCTAGCTTTTGACAGTTTGAATTTTTCTCCTTCTCAATGTCAAAATTGTGATGTAATTTAATGTAAAATGATGGATCTTGATGTAATTATGTCAAATTTTCACTTATGGAGGTAGATTCATCTATCAAAAGGTTGTTTGAAACTGAATGAATCAGTTCCCTAGTTTCTAGAGGCAAGTTGTTCCACTGCCTAATTTCTAGTTCTTAGTGTAGAATTAGTTGGAACAACTCCTAAACTTGTGAGCTCGACCCCTAGAGGCTAGGATGAGCTATGGTTTGTCTATATCTTGTGATTTTTCAGTCATTGGCATGGTTTGACTTTTGAGAAAGCAAGGAGCTTTATTGTATACTCATATCAGCATTTTGGCTAAGGAATAGAGACCATGGTTTGCAGCACTCTTTGGGATTCATTGGGCATTTTGTTTTGGTACAATGCTTTCTTCTGTATTTGTGAATTTACTTATGTGTTATGTATGTCATCATCCATCTTGTTTCTTCTTAACTAAATCAAACAAAAAAGAAGGTAGAATCCATTGAAATTGCAGTGCTCTACCTAGGGTTTGCTTTAGTTTTTTGATGTTTTCAGCTGTTTGAAGAGGATTCATGGCTTTTCTTTCCCTCTTCAGCTCCTCATCTGTCTAATCTCTCCATCTCATTCGACTTGAAGTGCCAAAATCAGTTGCCTACCTTGCCCCATTGAGATCTCTGCAAGACTGAGCCTCATTCCCTGCACCCAAAATCTGCCTTTCCATTGGAACTAGCAAAAACATCATTTTATTCAATCAAATTCATTTTATTCAATCATATTAGTCATCTCAAGCCCTCGTTGATCATATCTTGTTGAGATTGACCAGGAGAGAGCCCTCTCCCAACCTAGTAGGGCTAGCTACTAGGTTAAGCACGGTTTGATGTTACCATAGATCCTACCTTTCTCAGCCTGAGGTAGATTTAGGCCCTAACAAAATCCATAGTGGTTAATTATAAAAATTCATTAACATGAACTTAACATGTTAGTCAGCAACCACACCATCTTCAATGTTGATATAGATCTCTCAAGGGGAAGATATGTTTAACTAAACTACTACTAGAAAAACTATGGCTTAGCTGCAATTAGCTCATACTTTTTCTAGACATTCATTTGAGCACCCTATCACTAAAATATCCAAACTCATTAATAGTAACAAGATACATTAGTGAGAATCCGAACTATCATGCATTTCAATATGGACCAATTGAGGGCCAGTGCAAACTTGTCAAACCATAATAATAATGTGGGCGCCTAAGAAATATGGATTTGTGTTCGAGCCAAATACCTCAGATTCACAAGATCAAAATTCAAAAATCAAAATGAGCTATAGAATTATTTTCTAATTTTACAAGGATAAGCGAAGGTCGAAAATATACCTAGTATTCTTAGTTCCCAGAGCTGCGATTATGGATAATATCTTGCTCAATACCAAAATATGATTTGTTTTGTTGAAGCACAAATAATGATGAGGAAGGAATATGTTGAATAGCCCTATTATGGATTCTAGTTTCCCACATCATTTACCTATAGGGATGGATGAATTGGCTAAAGTTTATTAGAAGTGCTTGGTCTAGAAATAAGCTTTTCTTCTTTTTCATCATCCTTAAGGTTTTCTATGCTTCCTTCCCTCTTCATCAACTCAAGTAGTTGTTAAAATATTACTTGCTTTTGCTTACCACACATAGAATGATTTTTCTGATTAACGAGAACATACGACTTCTAAAGTGCTGGCACGTCTTTTAAGTTTGTAGAGAGAAATCATTTTTTTTATTTAATAAAACTATTTCACAATATTAACTAATTCAAAACTCTCTAGTCCAAGCAACATGAAGAGAGCCCATTGTTCAATGCATGTGCATAAGGTATGCAAAAATATCCAATGCAAGCACCATGAGGAAAGCCCATTGCTCACAAACTATGCATGAGAACAAACTCTTGATAGACCTTGTTGTTTTTGAGGTTTTATCACTCCTAAAGTAACTAAACCACAATCATTAATTGTCAACAAGGGTAGGTATTTTTATTTCAGAGGCATCTCCACTATTTGTGCCGATACATGTAATAACTAGGTAAAACAGAAAAGATGTCCTTGAACACACTTGTAGAAGTTAAAGCACTCTTGCAGAATGGAAATACACCCTTGCAGGAATTAAAAGACACATTGTAGTAATGAAACACACTCGTCAAGGAAAAAATACACACTTCATAAGAACTTCAGAATAAATATAGGTGCACCATACACTATCAAATAAATATGTAACAACAATTGAGTAGTATGGAATTGATTAACCTGTGTAACATCAAACAATAAATCTGAAAATAGAAGTGTATATATCCCACAATGAAACATGTGCAACATTAATAATAAATCTACACTAACACATAAAAAAAATTCTTTTTAACACTGTGATCCCTGCTAAAGAGGAGAGCCCTTCCTCCCTAACAGGTGCAGGAGTAAAATGGAAACTATTTAAGAATTCAACACGAAATTTGCAGTAACATCACCAGATATATACTTGTATTAAAATAGTTGAAAAGTACAAGATCAGAATGTGAGTATTATCTTTGTTTTCTGTCGTCGTCTGCTTCTCATTAGACTAAGATCTTTTATAGTCTTTACAAAGCCCCAAAATTAGGGAAACGAATCAAGCATGAGAATCTTGCGATTCTCATGCTGATTAAGCTAACATAAATGATAAAAAGATATAAATTGTTACTACTTTTAATAAAGATTTGTTATGATTACACCACTCTTGTTTAGATGAAATTGTAACTGCTCAGATCTACTTAAATGTATGCACGGAATTACTTCATGTGTCCCTTGATAGTTGTCTTTGAAAATGGTGGTTATAGTCTTGAAAATTCACAATGTAGAAACAGGGAATGGAAAACCCGGGGTGTAACATCAAGTAGCAACAACTCACACTGTGTAATAGCAAGTAGCAACAACAACTATTCACCCATGGCTATCAGTAGTTATGGCAACACCTGAAAGAAAAACATTCAAAAGAACTCTTCCACAAATACCCTGGTGAATCATCCCAAAGAAAACATTTTTTTCTTCAATACTTAGCATAAAATTACATAATAATACATCAAATAAAAAATGTTTCTTCCTAATCAAAGGAAGTGACATTGTATTGGGGAAATTATAGGTCTAATGAGGAAAAATGGCCAAAAATGGGGAAAAGGGTGCCTGGAATATCCTCAAATATTGCACCCAACATCTCTGCCCAACTAAAGCCACTACATGTCTTCATGCAGATTCTTTAGAATGTTCAAGGTCCTCATCTATTGTGACACTGACATGTTGCTAATGTATTTATGTAAAATCATAGGCACCAGCAATGTATTCATCTTCTTTCCTATACCCCTGGGTAGACATGAGCCAATGTGTCCAGGAACGTTCACCATGCTTGATCAAGTGGAAGTGAGGCTAGTATTTCTCAAATAGAACCCATATCACGTGAACCTTGAATTTGATCTCTATCCATAAAGCTCCCATCATTTTGAAAATTCATGCATATTCAGGGACTCGAGTAACAACTATCACGAAATTGGGGTACCCAAAGGGATCCCTTACTTTTAGTGCTTCATTGCAATCTTCCCATCATTTCAGACTTCCAACTAATGCTTTACTCATCAATTGTTCATAAATATTAAGGAAAAATACAACAATCCTTCTCCTATAGAGGGACAATTACTCTCCCATGTCAGGTTTACTGAGAAACCTTTTGAATTCACACCTCATAGCAGCGACCATACCAAGTTATGGTCTTATCTTCAGGGTTTCCTTTTCTTCATTCATAGCAGATGATTTTATGGAGAGGTGCCAATCAATTTGATTTCTCATGAAAGATATAAAAGCTCGTATTTACAAATCTCCAACATAGGGGGAAAGGGTTGCAGCCATCTACAAATTAGAATGCTCAACAAAAATATCATGCAGGAAGAGTTCGCATAACAAACTATTCTCATCAAAATCACATGAGTGAAATACATCTAGAAAAATTTTACTGCTAATGTCCCTGTAGCATATGTGTTCATAGATGAATCTCAACTGAAAAAGATAAAATATCTCCCACAAGAAGATAGGGTAGGATGGAGATGGTGACCTTCAACCTAAAAGGTTTATGGATAACTAATACATTTTACCTATCTCTTCAGTCATTTTCTTGATCTCTTGTTGTAGTTGTTGTCTCTGTTCTTCCTTTTCCATCTCATCTTTCCTTGTTTCCCACTCTATCATCTCTTCCATAAGCAATTATTCAACCCACTGATCCTTAAGGGTATGAATAACTTTATAATGTTATTCCAAAGAAATCACTCCCTTTCTCAAGGAAAGTGTCATTTTCTTCCAATTATCCAATTTTGATATCAACATAAGTCTTTCTGAATGCCACCCTGCTTCAAGGTCATGTGCTGTCATATGTGCAACAACAGTAGAGGGTGTAACAACATCTTGTGTTTTGAGCTTTTATGCCACCGCTGCTAGTTCTTGTGTATCAACAGTTTCGTTGACAGGTTCTTGTGGAACAACTCTCAATTTTTCTTTCTTAAAAACCTTTGTCTCAACCACTAGTTCTTGTGTATCAACAACATCATTGACAGGTTCTTGTGTATCGGTTTCTAGGTTAAAATCCGTGGGGTGCTCCATTTCAGCTACTAGTTCTTATGTATCAACAACATTGTCAACGAGTTCTTGTGTTTCAACCTCCCATGATTCTGTTTGGGTTTTTTCTCAGATGTTATCTGCAATGTAAATTTTGTATTATTCTATTGCCAAACCCTCAAAACATGTTATACATAAAGGCCTCTGTGTGGCTTTTGATCCCAACTTATCAATAGCCTCATCCAATGTATTTAGACCCAAAACCTTTGTTTTCATTTTTTTTATCTCCTAATTTCTGCTTTAATTCCTTACTTTTCACTTCTAGCTTCTTAATTTTAAGCAACAAAGTTCGGGTTTCATTCTTACCTGATGTAGATGTGTCTTTCTACTTGGTCTGTTTCTTCTTCTTTTGCTTCTTTGTCTCTTCTTGCTTCCCCATTGGTTCTTTTTTCTTGCCTAGTTTCTTCTTGGATGGTGATGAGGGTTCTAGTTGAGTACCAAACTTAACCCTTTTCTTCGGTATTGTGCCACTCATAGGTTTCTCAAGTGACCTCATCTTAACCCTAATTCTCGAAGACTATCCCTGCTCCTTAGTTGTATCAGCTTCCCCCATGGCATCTGTAGGAGTTTCAGCTTGTCTCTGTCGTGGGGTTTTTGTTCCTTCATCGATAAAATTTTCCCAATTTCTTCCTTTCTGCTCTAGAGTTTCCATTACAATCAGTTTTATGAGGCCATGATTGGTAGTGAAACCCTCTAGATGCGAGGCTACCTTTATCGAGGTAGCCATGTGTTTCAAATTTTCCAACAAAAAATGGGGAAGATTAACTAGTTTCCCATGTTGAAGATGGCTTAGCAACATAAAATGATAGTTGAAAACTATTGTTGAGTGCCCCTCACATGTAATGTACTTGATAATGAATAAGGCAACATCGTTCCATGACTATGGAAGGGAAAGGCTGTCAATTCCTCTTCCCTTCTTGACCAAATGTTCTTCTCCTTGCAAGAATTCAACTTTAAGGTACGGGTGATTATTTTTTCAGTTAAACCACCTCTTCCCTTCAGGTTGAAGTGTTGTTACTTTGGAAATCACTTCCTCCATAATATCTAATCTTATGCCTCTAACCTCTTTTTGATTCCTATTCAGATTTCAAGAAAATTCCAAAGCAACACTCTCATCCGACCCCCTGAGTCACTCGAAAAACTCAATCCATCCTACTTCTCTAAAAATTTGATGTGCTTCCAGGAATTTTTCCAAAGCCTTGATGGAATCTGGTTCATGCCTCACTGCTACTCTTCCTATCTATTATTGTTACAAACCCTTCACTAATTGTTGCAACAATCACTATGAACTTTCGCCTGCTTGTCATCACAATTCTTGAAAACTTTGTGTAATGAGGGTTCAAAGCTATGTCGGGGTGGATATTATGGCAATAGAAAAGGATATCAGGTCAAAAAATTGTGCGATACAGTTATCATTTCATCATTAATTCAAAGGTGTGAAGATATGACTTGGATATGGTTCGATTTAATGAGATGATCAGTCATGAAAGGTGGTAATGCTTAACAGGGGTTGTCATTTCAAATGAGGTTATGTCACGAATAACAAAATGATTCATTCCCCCCCCTGCCCAACTTAAATGCAAAGGTCTTCCTCGGCCATCAAAATGAAATGACATATTAACTGCCATAATTTCTAAATACAGAAAAAAACAATATTCCTTTTTTGAATGACTTACCAAAGGGTGATTTGATTGATACCGATAGTGGAGTGTTGGTGATGGTGATTATTGAAGCAGACAACTATAATTGGTTCCACGCCATAGTTGTCTCCATCGGGACTTCTATAAATGTAACATCAAAATAATTTCTCCATAATGGTTGAATATATTTTTAGCAGTACTTTATTACAACAATGAATTCCTTTGAGAGCATTACAATTTGTGCCTACAAAATAATTCTCAGAATAATACAATGAAATGAATAAAAATGGGTTTGTAATAGCGTGCCATCTATGAAATATGTGTGACGACATGGTGTTACATAATTTATTAAAAGGAAAATGTGTATCAGTTGCCACAAAGTGGTTTTTAGCTAGTACAACTATCTACCAGCGACCCACAAGAAGTTTTCACAGCATATATATATATTATATAATATATATATATTATAATATATATATATATATATATATATATATATATTGTTTTTATTTATTTTATTTTATTTATTATTATTTATTATTTTTTTTGGTGTATCAACTGCCAATAAAAGTTGGTTTTTAGCTACTACACTTATTGGAATTTAATAATTTGACAACACAAGAGAATTTTCCTTTGCCCTCATAAATTAAAGATAAGATCCTGAGACAATGTTGATAAATGAATCTTGTGAGGTTGGTTTATCATATAACTGAAGACGATGCCTATTATGCTTTTCTCTTAACTTAGTCATGTATTCTCTGATAACTATTGGATAACTGGCGTTAACCTTTGTTGCACCCTTAATACTATCACTTTATAATCAACTTGTTGGTCTAGGCGGTTAATCTTTTATGAGAGAATCATTGTGAATAAACATCTTGTATTGAAGGAACCATCAATTCTATGATTAAAAAGACCTTTAAGACAACAAGTCTTGAGTCCTTGAGATAGAGACTTAGAAGATCTGAGCAGTCCATTCCCTATACCCAATTCATGTACAATGGGAATTCATAATCATAATTATCTCCAAATTTGAAATGTTTCAATAAAGACTACTCAATACCATGTTAGATATTGGTATTGTAGACTGAAAACACAAGTGATATTGAAGGACTACTACATTACTACAACCACAACATAATTTCAGGTAAGGGAAAGGCTAGAACTAATGCATGAATATTTGTATTTGGATTGGAACACCAATATACTTTGCATCTATTGCCCTCTCCCTAAAACTACTTAACTAGGAGAGTCTATGACACCTCTCATTCAAGTAATTCATGAAATACTTGTATATATAAAGTCAATAAAGAGAATAAACTAGTCTATGATTGTTGAACTTGTTGAACTCAACTTCTTACACATGTTGTATGAATCCTGGACACAAGTAAAAATATTTAACGCATATGTGTTTAAGGAAATTTGTGGTCATGCAAACCCTTTGTGTAATACTCACTTCCTTAAAAGTTAACATTTCATCCCCTTGGGTTGGCCAGACATGATGGTCACATTGATTACACTTGCATCCCAAAGGGTTGAGATGTTAACTATGAAGGAAGTGAGTTAATGTAGCATAAGTGTAGTTAGGTACCAATGAACATTATGGGTTAAAAAATATTTAGAGATGGACACATATTTCCAAATTTTTCCAAGACACTTATTTGATAAGCGATTTAATACCATTTCGATTGACAAATGTTACATCCAACCTTAGGTATTCGAGAGTTCCAATAGACAAGGTTAGTGCATATAAATACCAGTGGCACAGATCTCCACGTAAACCAATGCAATCATAACTAGTTGATGTAAAGAAGTTAATGGCTCAGTTAGGTGAAGACCTTATCGCCATTGGTAGTTGTTGAATGCTAATTCGAAGCCTACTTACTTCCCAAAGCAGGGGCATCTTCCCTTATTACAAAATCTACATATTATTAATTATCTTAAAAAACATCAATTCCATTGTACAAAATCATTTGTAAGGTTTGATAGATATTAAAGGCATTGCTTGGCTATTATATTTTTATACCTGCCTTATACTATAATCAATTTTTGGTCCAAAAGCATTGACCTATTAAATTTTTGAAACAACTTATGAAGTTTATTAAAATTTTTGAAAATTATAATATTAAATCAAATATTTTAAAAATTTAAAAATCATTTTCTAAAATTTTAAAATTTAAATTTCATTTTTTTCTATTGGTTGTTGTAAAAAGAAAAGAAAAATTTTATGGCTTTTAAATGTAATTGTCAAATAAATAAATAAATAAATATATATATATATATATATATATATATATTATATATATATATATATATATATATATAATAAAAAAATATACTATTACCAAAGTGTCTTGATAATTAATTGAGACTAACATCATTAATCAATGAATCAATACTTTCTCCATCAATTCAATTCATTTTTTAAATGAAACTAATACTAAAATTGACTTCCCCCCGGATGCGGGTGCAAACCAACGTGAATAGGCTGATGGGACGGGGGTGCAGGGGAGGCTACCTGCCTGCCATGCGTAGAGGCGACTTGGAAGACGGTGGCGAAGGACACCCCTGGAAGGTGACGTTAAATGTTATGGGACGGCAGCCAAGGAGCATTTATGCTCCGACCTCCTGTGGTTGCGTTGCAGAATTTGGCTCCGGTTCACAATTGAATGCCTCATTAATGGCAGGCGACCCTCGAGGTAGAGTTTGGAGTTTTATAAACAGAGGCAGCCCAGGCATCACCATGTTCATTTGGGCAGGGTCTGGGGTTCCCATGCCATTGCTGGTGCTGACAAATTCCGGCCCTGGTCTGATTTATTCCACCCCGGGTCTGATAGCCCAGTTTGTTTACGCCCCTGTTGGTCTTTTACATTTCAATTCGGCTCTGGATTGCTTTGTTAACATGGTCAGGACTCGGCAGCGGATGCTGAGTCGTCGCGGCTCCAGTCATGGAGGGTCATCGCGCCCCTCAGCCGAGGCGGAAACCCATTCTCACTGTCACTGCCCTCATTGTCACTGTCACTGCCATTGCCCCCAATTGGGAGGTGCAAGCTCTCTCAGGCACAACCAATTTATGGAGGCCAGCTCACCTGGGTCTTCGGCTGCTCCTTACTTCGGCTCAGCTATTTTTACCTTCAATAGCCCTTTGAATCGTCCAAGCATTAACGCCCATGTCTCTGTTCTTTTTATTGATGAAGCCCAGGACGAGGGCAGAACCAGCGCTCCTCCAGAATTCAAGGCCCCGGTCGACATAGCCAAAACATCTGAACTACCCACGGCGGACAAGGGGAAGGGAACGGAATTGCCAGACCTTCAGATGGAGAAGAACCAGAAGCAACCAGAAGCGGCCGAGGCGAAAGAGGGCCAAGCCCAGGAAGAGGAAGAATATGGATGGTGCCCAATTGTGGAGGAGGTGCCGGAGGACTAGTCTGTTGCCAGGTCTCAAGTCCTGTAGCTCGGGTGGGATTCTGGTTCTTTCCTTTCTTTTTGGTCATGTCCATCTGTCCAATTGTCTCTGGCTTGTCTTCCTGTCGATTATCTTTTATGTTAATGTGTCAATGTGGCAATATGCCAACGCTGAGGTGTAGGGTCAGTTACAGTCTTGTTTTGATATCAGTTTTGTGGTTGGTTATAGTCGTGCATGGATGTCAATTTTGTCCTCCCATGCGTGGGAATGATTTTACTGGTCACAAACGCCCCTGTGAGGGAATGAATCGGGTAGCCCTCTCTTTCTGCTACATTTGGTTGATCTAGAATGCCACTCTTTCAGGCAGATGGATCTTTCAGACAACATGTTTGTAATTATACTCTGGTTTTTTGTATATAGTAGAATAGTTTAATCGAGAAAAAAAAATACTAAAATTGACTTGAAACAACAATTATTTATTTATTAATTCATTTTACCACAAGTCATAAGAGAATAGTTTATTCATTTTTGTTAAACGATATACCATTATAATTTTGTTGAAGTTTGAAACTGTTTCCTTTTTTACTACCCTTTTCCATCTCCTTTCACCTTTTTGTCACCATTTTTGTAGCATCTCAGCATGCTCAAGGTCAAATTTAACTTATAAAAAGATATTTATCATCCATTTTTAGAATCTATGTTTCTTTATGAATTATAACGAAAAAATTCTTACAATAACATAATCATAAACATTCTGTAGCTAATGTTGAATTCTGCAACAATATCCATGGTTAGACATGTTGTAGTGCTTAAGCAAAAGGATGAAGAGTGTCTAGAGATGACAAATATTTACCACATGGATGACCACCTATCAACATTATTTGTTAGGCTATGAATATCAAGATATCTAAGAGTTAAACTCAAAGTCAAACTCTGAGAATGACGGTGTGGCGATTAAGTAAAGGCAACAGGAGAATAGAACGACATCAAGCGAGAGTGTTGAAGATGTGTTCAATCGTTGGGATATGGTTTGACAAGAATCTCTTATGACTTTCCATTTTAGTAGCAAGTCATAAGTAGATAGAGTTTTAAACTTAATCCATTTCATAGATGTCGAATTAGCTCATTTCGTATCGGCACAAGACTCTTAAAAGTCATTTAATGAAATTTGTATAAAGGCCATAAGGTGAAACCCAAAATACAGTTTGATTATTAAGTTTACAGTGGTTTATTTTCAAGACTAGTGATACTTTGTTTCAGATTAATACAATTACTTTGTTCTCAATGCGTGCATAAAAGATCCTTTCACACGGGAGGGTCCCCTATCGAGTTGTGAGGTTATTTTATTTTGTTTTACATTGCCAGTTTTCTTATAAGTTAGTAGTTTATATTAGATTTTTCTTAATGAGTTTCATCACAAATATATTTTGATCAATTGTTGTTTTGATTTCAAAGTACTCATAAGGGAAAATACCAAAAAGTTTCGATTTTAAATGTAGTCTCTTTCCAAATTTCATAGCTCAAGTTAATTTCTTAGATGATAACATATGTGTTCTTTAGAGTTAATTGCGCACACAAGTAATCATTTTATAGCTACAAGTTTTCCATCTAATCTTTCTTCTGCAATTAGAAATTAGGTCCTTTTGATGCAATTTCCTTTTATGTAATTTTGTATTGTAATTTAGTGTAGAAGTTCCTTTCTACAAAATAGTGATTGTAGTGTTTTCAATTCTGCAAGTAGCACTAGATTCATTTTCTTGCAATTTAGCATTTCCTTTTATGCAAGTAGAAGTAGGTTTTGAATTCTGCAAAGTAATGAATTTTAATTTAGTTAAGTAATTAGGATTTAATGTAGATTTAAATTGAAAGAACATGTGCCTAATTATTCTCTAAGTCTCATTAATTTTTTTTTTCCATACTTAAGCTAATTTCATCTTTAGAATCACTCAATCCATAGAACGAATATTACCATATATGGTGCACATTCATCTCACAAGCACACAAAACTTGGTTGACAATTAATGAAGTAATTTAAGAACAATTAAATTACCCAAAATTTTAGCATCGTTGCTAGGGAGGTGTATATAGGATTCTATTCTTGGTTTGCATATCATTTTAGGTGCATTCAATTTTGTAGATGCATAATTAAAGCATATAAAAATCATTTATGCATAGAGAAAGGGATTCTAGGGGTAGATTTTTAAGTAGAGGTAGAAGTTCAATTCCAACATCACCACTCACCCCTGCTAGACATCTTGGTGCCGCACCATCCTCTTATACTCACATTCCATAATTAGTAGGTAGACATAGACTTCTTGAGGTGCATAGATCTGAAATCCAACCAAACAATACACCAACTTCCTCTACTGAATCTGTAGTTGAAGAACCTACATCCCCAATAGAAGGAGTAATTTTCCTCTCTTCAACAGTAGAGAAACTTCGACGACAATAACTAGAAGTTCCTAGTGAAGAAGAAGAAGAAGAAGAAGAAGAAACTTATTATAATATACCATTAGTAGAGGAACCAAAAGAAGAGCTAGACAATCCTATTATATAAACTTATATTAGCTCCAAGGATTCTACAATGGGAAGGGAAGGAGAAGGAGAAGTACATAATGTAAATGGTGAACCTAAGATTGGAGGTTGAAGAGGTAGAGGAGGAAATAAAGGAGGAGGTGGAGGTTGAGGTGGTATATGTGGTAGGGGAGAGTCATATCCTTATGGATTTCCCATCTTTGATGAAGATACCACAAGCACAATGAAGAACATCTCACCCTCCATCCTTCCTAATTTCTATGGTTTGAGAAATGGGGACCCTGAAACATTTTTTTTTGAGTTTGAACTTTTATGTAGAACTTACGACTACTTACTTAATCCTTAAAATTGAAATTATTCCCAACAAATCTTAAAGATGGAGCACTTAAATGGTTCATGGGATTAGGAACACATACTATTGAAACATGGGAAGAAATTAAAAATGTGTTCTTAGAAAAATATAATGATTATTGCATGCCCCATAAGCTTAAGGATGAAGTCTTTAAGCTGATACTAAAAGAGGATGAAAGCCTTGAAGACCTTGTTGAAAGTTTTGCTTACAACATCAAAAGGGTTAAGATGTATAATTTAGATGGTGAAACACTAAAATCTCTTTTCTTTTTAAATCCATCAGAGATGAATGGATTGATCTTCTTAATTTAATGGGCAAGGGAGATGTTTCAAAATTTTCATTTGGAGAAATCTTTGATTTGTATAAACATATTTCAAGGGGTAAGGCTAGAATTGGAAAAAATCCAAGAGATCATGTTATGTCTAGAATTAATAAATATGCAACTGTAATAGTAAGTAGATCTAAAATAGGCAATTTGCTTGATAATTTCAAAACATATATCATAGGGAGTATTAGTGAATAACTAGATACCTTCAAGATACAAAACAAGAAAAAAAACCAAGAATGTTGAATTATCTGTTTCTCGTCCCAAATGTAGGAAGAAAAATGACTTAAGATAATGTCCCCTTGATAGTATAGAAATTTGTGTCATATGTGATGAAAATCATAATACGAAGGAATGCCCTTCGATACATGGTCTTAAAGTTTTTTTTCAAGATGAAGCTAGAACAAGCCAAGCTGAATCTCTTTGTTTTAGTTCTAAAATACCATGGAAAAATCAACAATCAAATATGACTCAAGGTTTCAATACTCAATCATATGCACAACCAAAGAACAGTTCGACTACACCCATGCCATGGCAACCTTGGCCCCCATAATATCAAAATCCATCTTGGGCACAAGGTTGGAAAAATCCTTATGGAGAAAATCCTCAATATACTCAATTCCAACTACCTTATCCTTCTTTTCCACCATAATATTATCCTACTCAACAAACTCAACCTTCTCAATTTCAAAATCCAAATCAACAACTTTCCTTACCATTTCCTCAAAAACCCAATCAACTACCTGCTCAACCAGTTCCAAATCTGAACAATAAAATTGAACAAGTTGTTTATAATATTGAAGGACAAAATTTTAAAGCTTGTATGATTACCCCATTAGGTCTAAATGATGTTCAACTTAGATCTGGTAGGGTTTTACAAAATAAGTGACCAACAATCCACATCCAAAAAATCTAAAGAGGATGAAGTTCATGAAAAATATGCAAATCTTGATCAAGAAAATATTCCTCTAAAGGAAGATGTTCATGTACAATCAAAGGATGAGAAAATAAAACAATATCCTACAGTTCCTCTAGTATAACAACCTTCTATTTCTTTGCAAGATCCATCTTTTACTGAAAGGCTCAAAATTGATAAAGGGAAAGAAAGGAAAATAGTATTACCAGAATATGATATGATAGATGAACTTAAGAATATTTGCATCAAAATTCCTTTACTCCAAGCTATAAAGGAAAAACCAATATTTGTAAAAACTGTTAAGGAGTTATGCATTATAAAACTAGGAAGAAAGAGAAAAGATGTTAAAAAAATCCAATTGGTAGGAAAAATTGTTGATATCATGATGGGGAAACCTATTGTTCAAAAATATCTAGATCCTGGTAGTTCCATTGTGAAATTCATATCAATGGTGTTTAAATTCCGAACACTTTAATTGATCTAGGAGCAGCCATCAATATCATGAGTAAACAAACAATGGAGCAACTTAAGCTTCCTAATATTCAATATACTCCTACATTATTACAATTAGCAGGTAGATTTGTTACTAAACCAAATAGAGTATTAGAAGATGTGTATGTTTCTCTAGATTCTTAGGAATATCCTATAGATTTCATGATTTTAACTCCCAAGAATAATTTAGGAGGCCATCCATTGATTCTTGGTAGACCTTTGCTAGCTACAACTAATGCATTCATAAGTTGTAGATTTGGTGATATGTATATCTCTGATGGAAGTTCCATTAAGAAATTTACATTTTATCCTCCTATAAAAACAATAACTTAAGTAGAAAGTGAAATTTGGATAGATGATGATAATGAAGACTTTGATGATATGCAACTAGTTTATACTCTTTCATAATTATATAAAGAAGATCAATTGATAAATTTAATGAATAATAATGATTCTTCTTCATACTATGAGCAAGATTAAAGTCTTAAAGAACAATGCAATATTGAATATCCATCATCCCACCAAATGGATTTACATTCTATGGAGAAGTTTGACATAATTCTCAAGTAGAAAATTTTCCAGATAAAACATTAAATATTAACAATAATTTGGAAGAATTTCAAAAGAGGAAATTGATACAAATGTTACAAAAATACTCTTCTACTTATGCATGGGAGTACATTTATATGAAAGGGATTGATCCTAAAACTTGTATGCATCATATTTATATTTAAGAAAATTTCAAACCAGTTAGACAACCGCAGAGAATGATGAATCCTAACCTGAGATAAATTGTTAAGGAGGAATTACAAAAGTTACTTAATGTGAACTTCATCTATCCAATATCAAATAGTTAATGGGTGTCACCTTCAGTGATTGTTCCCAAGAAAAATGGAAAATGGAGAGTGTGTATTGACTATAGGGAATTAAACAAAGCTAATTTGAAATATCATTTTCCACTACCTTATATAGGTCAAGTATTAGATACCTTGGCAAGGAAGAAGCATTTTTCATTTTGTTGATGGTGTTGGATCCACCAACATGTCAAGGGGACCTCCCTGGTAAGAAGTCCCAATTAGACCTTAGACCGTTTGGTGTAGGAGTCCCAGCAGTGGGTCGTAAGGTAATTTCTTAACTGCGGTGTCTCACAGAGGTAAGTAGAATAACTCTATTAGCAGCAAGGGTGTGACTGATGCAGTGAGTCAAGGAAGGTGTATGAGAGGTTCCAACACTTCGAAAGAGGAAGGAGGTGAAGGTGAGTTCTAGGTTGAAAGGGAGTAGTCCCAACATGGCTAGGAACACACACCACAAAGGACATGCACAGCTTCTGGCAAAGCAGTCCACTCAGATACGGCAGGCACATCATACAAGGTAAAGTAACACGTACAATACTCATGGTTCAGTTTGAAACGAGTATGAAGGTTGTTATAGCAAGGTTCAAGTGAAAGATCTGTTTGATGTCCGACAGAGCAGTTGACATGGACGCTGATAGCATTAACGACATAGGAAACACATTTACAACAAGATTCATATAATTTCATGTGAATCAGTTCATACACTGTTGGGTTGTGTTATATTCTTTCCAACCTATATTAGGTTGGGCGAACCTACCTATGGTTTTCGGTCCATGGTTTTGGACGCGATGGTTTTCGGTCCATGGTATTGGATGCTTCGGCATGTATAAATATGTATTGTAACATTGAAAGGAATATAATGAAAAATCAAGCTGGTAGTCCCGGTTTTGGGATCCAGTGGGAAATCTCTGTGTATGTGTGTTTTATGTGTTATGCTCTCACATTTTTATTTTTCATGTGATTTAGAATTCATATGCAGGTAATTTCTTGTACGGGGTAAAACCTACATTTGGTATCAGCATTGTTTTGGCTTCAAGGGGACGCCTTTGTTGCTAAGGGGTTTCGCTCGAGCCTGTGGTAGATCCTGTTCAGTGGGAGATCTGCGAGATCGATTCTGGTGGTGAAAGAAGATGGTGAGCAGCGGAAAGATAGAGATTGAGAAGTTCAATGGTCAGAGTTTTGAGTTGTGAAACTCAAGATGGAGGATCTGTTGGTGGATAAAGATCAGTGGATCACGGTAGATCCGGGTACTAAACCAACGGGAGTGACCGATGAAGAATGGAAGAAGTTGGATCGGAAGGCAAAGAGCACAATACGATTGTGTGTCTCAGATTCAGTATTGTTGAATGTATCAGGGAAAGCTACGGCGAAGGCTTTGTGGGACAAGTTAGGGACTTTGTACCAATCTAAGTCTCTGGTGAATAAACTGTTCCTGTGGAAAAAGCTGTATAACCTGAGAATGAAAGTGGAGACTCCGCGGTGACAAAGCATCTAAATTGCATTTAATACTTGTGGTAAGCAGTTATTATCTGTTGATATAAAAATTTCAGAATGAAGATAAGATGCATCAGTTTTGTTGCTTCTCTACCGACTCGGGATAGTCTGGTTATTGCAAAGTAGGTAGCAATGCAATGACTTTGCAGTTTGATGAAATAGTCTTAGCCTTGCTGACGGAGGAGATGAGACAGAAAAATATGGACAACCAGAATGTGATGCCTTGTCTGTACGAGGACGGTCCCAGAACAGAAACAAAAATAAGTCATCGAGTGGGAGATCTAAATCTAGAGGGAGATCTAAATCTCCAGGAAAACCTACAAAGGTGGTGTGCGGGAAATGCGGAAAGGAAGGCACTTCAGAAGGGAGTGTAAATCTAAAGCTCCTGATAAAGGAAAGGGATCTGATGATGCTCCTTCTGCAGAGGCGAAAACCACCTCAGATGAAGGTGGGGATGTGTACTGGCTTCTTCAAGTACACATGTAGATCATGAGGCATGGTTGATTGACTCAGGTGCATCCTCTCACTTCACTCCCCATAGAGAGTGGTTCTGCGAGTATGAGAAATACGATGGTGGTGTTGTCTTCTTAGGAGATGATAGGAAGGCTAGAATCATTGGTCGCGGAAAAGTAAAGTTGAAGTTGCAAGGTGGAAGGGTTAGAACCCTTCCAGGTGTTCTGCATATTCCTGCGTTGGCCAGAAATCTGATTTCTGTAAGAAATTTGGATGATGCAGGTGTAAAGATAGTGTTCGAGAAGGATACCTGCAAGATGGTTCAAGGAGCACTGGTATTGATGCGGGGAGTTCGGATTGGAACTCTGTACAAGCTGCAAGGTAGCACTGTTGTTGACGGGTGCAATAGTTCTATGGTTCCTGAAAATGGAGCAGAAAATCTAGTGGTCTCTGGAGAGAAGACCATGTTGTGGCATCAAAGGCTTGGACATATTGGAGAGAAGGGCCTTCGAATACTTCATGGTAAAGGTATGGTAGAAGGTATGAGTAATAGCTCTCTGGATTTTGATTGTGAAAATTGTGTATATGGGAAGCAGAATCGGGTGAGTTTCCCCTCTGGTGGTAAGAGGACGAAACAAATATTAGAGCTTGTGCACAGTGATGTGTTTGGACCTGTGAAAGTTCCATCACTGGGTAAGTCTGTGTACTATGTATCATTTATAGATGACTTCTCAAGGAATACATGGATATATTTCCTTAAGAAGAAATCTGAAGTCTTTGACAGGATTAAAGAATTTAAGGCTCTGGTGGAAAATCAGACAGAGAAGAAGATAAAGGTGCTGAGGACAGATAATGGTGGAGAATTCTGAAGCAAGGAATTTGAAGAATTCTGTAAGAAGTGTGGTATAGCACGGCATAAGACTACTCCAACCTCAGCAAAATGGAGTCGCAGAAAGAATGACCAAGACGTTGATGGAAAGGGCAAGAAGCATGCTCAGTGGTGCCGGGTTAGGACAGGAATTCTGGGCAGAGGCGGTGGATACTGCATGTTACTTGGTCAACAGGTCACCATCATCAGCGTTGGAGGATAAGACTCCACAAGAGGTATGGACTGGTAAGAAACCCTCTCTTTCACATCTAAGGGTATTTGGATGTGATGCATATGTACATGTTCCAAAGGAGAAACGAACCAAGTTGGATAGTGAATCTGAAAAGTGCATCTTTATTGGGTATAAGGATGGTTGAAAGGGTTATAAGCTTTGGAACCCAGTCACATGGAAGGTTGTGTACAGTCGAGATGTAGTGTTTAGAGAGGTGAAAGATGTTATCAAACATGAAGTCCAACCAAAGGAACCTATGAAGATAGAGTTTGAACTAAAGAAAGAAGAATCAGACTCTGTAGCAGAGGAGGAATCAGAAGATGAAGAGCCACAAACTCCGTCTGTGAGAAGATCAGTTCGAGAAAGAAGGCAACCAGAAAGGTTAGTCCATCTGGTTTCTGTTCAAATTTTGCTTTGACTGTTATTGATGATGATCCCAGAACTGTGAAGGAAGCAGTGGACTCAGAGGATGGAAAACTCTGGAAAGAGGCCATGGTTGATGAAATGGCATCTTTGCACAAAAATGAGGCTTGGGATCTGGTGGAGTTGTCGGCTGGAAGGAAACCCATTGGCAGCAAAGGGGGGTTCAAGAAGAAGACGACAAATGCAGAAGGGAAGTTGGAGAAATACAAAGCTCGATTGGTAGCAAAAGGTTATTCCCAGGTGTCGGGAATTGATTTTGGTGATATTCTTTCTCCTGTTGCCAAGGTAACTTCTATTAGATTACTTTTATCTGTTGCTACTGCTTTTGATTTTGAGGTAGAACAGATGGATGTGAAGACAACATTTCTTCACGGGGATTTGGAAGAGGAAATCTACATGAAGCAACCTGAAGGCTTTGCGGTGAAGGGTAAGAAAGAACTAGTATGCAAGTTAAAGAAGTCTCTGTATGGGTTAAAACAGTCACCAAGGATGTGGTATCAGAAATTTGATACATTTATACAGGGACTTGCTTCACCAGAAGAAAAGAAGTTCATTGTGTGTATTTTAAATTAATTGGTGACCGTGTTATTTATCTGGTCTTGTATGTGGATGATATGTTGTTGGTTGGAAATGACAAAGAAATTATCCAGGATTTGAAGACCCAATTGTCCTCCAAATTCGACATGAAAGATCTCGGTGCTGCAAACTATATTATGGGCATGGAAATTAAAAGAGATCGGGCAAAGAGGAAGCTCTGGTTAAACTAGAGGAAGTATGCTGAGACAATATTGCAGAGGTTTAATATGCAGGACAGTAAACCGGTGAAGGTTCCTATTCCTGTAGGTGTGAGGTTATCTGCTGAACAGTGTCCCAAGACACAAGAAGAGGAAAAGGACATGTCCTGTGTTCCATATGCAAGTGCAGTTGGTAGCTTGATGTACGCCATGGTCTGTACTAGACCAGACATTGCACATGCAGTGGGAGTATTGAGCAGGTTTATG
>APFE030093140.1:4890-18399 GCA_000404065.3 Pinus taeda
GCACAGATCAAAAAAGAGAAGGGTTTCTCTTGAAGATTTGTCTCGAAAAAATTTTGGCAAGATTGCGCAGATCCTAAACGGCTAGGTTTTGGAGACATCTTTTGAAGAGATCACACTTCTGAGGCTTGGAAAATCAAGATCAATTTGTTTCAAAAGTCATCCTAATTTTTTGAACCTCTCTCTCTTGGCCGCAATCATAGGAGAGAGTACTCTTTCCTTTTGTGCAGGATTTCGCTTGGACATCAAAGCCTAAGCGAAAATATTTTGAAGAGAAAGCGAAATTTTCTTGAAGGGATTTCCTTTATAAAATTTTACCTACAAATTTTGCAAATAATTTTTTTTCATAATTTCTTAGCTTTTTAAGGAAGGGTATTTGCTCTTGACACTATATTTCTTTGTAAACCCTCCTCTAGATCTAAACCTTCACTCTTATATAAGAGGGTTTCTCTTCTAATAATAATAAAAGAAGATTTTTCATGGAAGGAGCATGAGGATGAGGTGATTTCTCTAGAATGATAATTGCTTGTGATGCAACTTTTCCTAGTCTTTTATTAGCTTCTTTCTTTCACTTGATCATGTTAATGTTTCCTATCATCAAACAACTACCAAATCATAAACAAGCATGAGACAAGAGTCACAAAATATAGGTGGTCAGCCAAGGCCAAAACCTCTCCAACCTAAGAGGAAAACCCAAACGAATTCTTCTTCTTATAAAATCTTCAAGTGACAAATTCCAAGACCTTTGACCTATTGACCTCTCCAAGACCAAGTCACAAGGCTTATTTGTTTATTTTTTTCTTCCTGAAGTCAACGATGGTCAAACTTCTTGCTTCCCCTTCTGTCTCGACTATCCTTCAGATTTCGGCTTCTTGGTTCAAACCTACAACCCTCGGCCTCTTCAAAAACCCTAGCTGCGGCACGTGTGAGAGATTTATCCCTTGATTTCCTTCGCTTAGATGGAAACGCCTTCTGCAATTCGGCTTGAGAACCAACTTGTCTTTCTTCCTTAATTTGACTTTCTAGAGTGACTGTGATAGCTCGGCTCCTTCTACAGCAGATGCCACCAATTCTTCTCACACGTGTGAAGTATATTTGCCCAAAAACAAATCAGAACTAACTCGGCTATGATCCTCCTTTCTTCCCTTGGTGATGAGCTTCTTCCTTAGAGTTTTGTGCACTTCCTTCTCTGTCTCGGATGCTTGATTGAATTGGTCTTCAAGTGATGTCGAGTTCTTCTATATATAGTGGTATGTCCATGTAAAATAGGCCAACTTGCACTTGTGACTAGATTGACATCTCCTTCTAGAATAATCTCTAGCTCTTTTGGAAGGTTGACTTGAACACATGCTTGTGACAAGGTCTTGGAGGGTTAATGACTCAAACAATTTCTCTTTTTACAATATCTAACATGTCTTCAATACATGACATTGACTTACTAGAATTTATGACTTAATGACCAAACCTAATAGCTCACAATGGGAGCTTTAACTACAGCAAAAAATTCCTTGAGCATGAAACCCATGACTCAAACATAACATAAATAATTTTTATTTTTCTTCTTTACATCAATTACATAAAATCATGATTACACATCTCATTATAAAGACTGAACCTAGTCACATATTTCAACACTCCCTCTTAACTAGGGATGTATTCATAATCCATACAAGGTACCTGGACATTCTCAATCTGAAGAATTCTCATAAGAAGAGTCGGATTGGTAACCTATTTGCTTGGCATCATATCATCCAACATTGTCACATAGCAAGGCCATGACTAACTACTCTATCTCTCCACAAGATTAAAGCTCAATGCTGGCGAGACCAATGATGTATAGACACCTTCATCATTGTCTCTCTCGGAACATAACCCACCCGGGTTCTCTGAGATAATGTTCCACCAGGACTATTCTTATCTTGGATTCCCAGTCCTAAAAGAATATAAGTCCTCTACAACTACTCTTATCTTGGATGCCCTAACACATCTTCAAAGAGTATCGGATGTCAGATGCTTTAACCAATCCTCCATTCTATCTTCCCAAGTGAAGACCAGAATGATGTGTCTATCTCTCCCCCTCAACTTAGGGAGGACATACCCATTCCACAGAAGGAATGTACCCATTCCTATAAAAAGGAATGTACCCAAGCTCCCTCTTAACTAGGGACTTGACCAAGCTCCCTTTATACCAAGGTCTTACTTCAAGCAACTCTTTAGGTGGAGATCATGGGATAACCAACTGCTTATAGAACTCCTTCCTTTGATGTCATGAATTTCTTTTTTGTCATAAAGTCTACATCTTTTGGGACTTCTTCGTATGGCATAGACCTGTTATATAAAAATTAATCAAGTCTGTAATTATTAATTAATTAGGCAAAGGGCATGATCATTCACCAAGACGCACCCAAGGCAGTATTTAAGCAAGGGCCTCCCACATTTGTAATCATCTTTCAGTTGTTTAATAATATATATATATAGATGTTCTTATGGAGTATATGTGCTCCATTTGGTATCAAAGCAAGTCGGCTCTCTGGACTCTCCATTGCACAGTCTGTCCATTATCCCTCCCGTCTCGATTCATCTCACAATGAATGCCTTCCGCTCGTGGCAATCAACTGTTTCCTCGTCGACCGCACCGCTACCCGTACTTACCTTCTCCCACGTCTATTCACTGGTGTGCTGCCCGACACCCCAATCTCTCCCCTTCCGTGACTTATATCGCTTGCCGCATCACCAAGCCCTAATCCACACTAAGCTGCCCTACCTGTCCTCGTCACATCCTATCCCATTTGACATTGCCAACATGCCAAATTCTGACCGTTCCACCTGTTCACTTGTAACTCTCACCCCTTCGACCTTCGAATCGTAACAAATCGACCTTCCACCCGTAACAAATAAATATATGTTTTTATAACACACTTTATACTAATTATATAAACTACATAAAAATTAAATTTCTAATTATAAAATATATTATCTAGTTTAATTAAATTATAATTATAAATTATATTATATAGTTACAAATGTATAGTTTTATAATTATTTATTAAAAAAAGTAAAGTTTTATATTTACAAATAAAAATAAAAATTAGGTTCAAGTTAAGAAAAAGGGTTAAGCTAGATAAATATACACCACCACATACCCAAGCAATGACTTCGTCAATGTCCATGGCCGATTTCAATAAAAGATTGATAAATCTTGAGACTAAGGTGACCGTGTTGATTTCTAGTAGCATCGAATGCGGTCTAAGTCTCAAATTTTGCAAGAAGGCTTGGGCACATGTATTCCAAAAAGCCTAGAAAGCATTTTCGGAAATTCTACCCGGAGACAGTTTTATTAAAATAATTAATTATTTTTAATGGGTCCTTAAGTCTGAACTTAGGAAATTAAAATAATTAATGGGTATTAATCTAACTGTGGGTGTAACTTCTAGAAGAAGACGAGAATCAAGCAGAAATGATCTTAGTCATTGATTAGCTTCTAATCTGGGTCGTTGAATGTCAACGAGGAGATTATTTAAGGAAGTTTGAGGGTCATTTGGAAAACACGGAGAGTTGATCAGTTAGATCGAATTGTTGAAGTTAGAGGCAACGCAGGTGTTTTGTAGTGATCACGCAGTGAGGGGCAAAGGGAGTTTTGGCTAGAATATATTCTTTGGAGCCAAGAATACTTAGTAGAGAGGCAAAGAGACACACAGAGGAGGCAACATAGAGGGTAGAGAGAGTCAAATAGAGCCAGTAAGGGCACATGCAGGCCCCACGCAGAGCATCCACGCAAAAGTCTGAGATTTGCTAGGAGGCTGATGTTTCTTAAGCGAGATGGCTGGAATCAGCTCCTTAGAAGAAATTTGGTCTCCAGCAGAGGTGACGTCGAGCCAACAGGGGCAGCGCAAAAGTAGCTGTGGAACTCGATTCAACTGTCGGATCAACCGAGACATGCAGTGTAGAGTGAGGTAATCTCACTAATTTCTTTTGCCAAGTAATATTCTCTGTAACTGGATTGTCGGGAAGGCATTCAGTAGTTGTATTCAAAAATACTTCAACTTAATAATAAAAACCCTTAGATCTGTTGCACCGGTTTTCCTGCATTGGGTTTTCCCGAGGACGTTTGTCCAAAAACAACTGTCATTTGTGTTGTATCTTTCTTGTTTCGGCATATTATTTAAATGGTGTAGGCTACAGTGTATGTATTTCAATATTTGTTGTAGGAAACTGCAAATAACTTGTTCATGTCAATCTAATAAATAGGAGAAATATCATTAGTGCTGCAGTAGGAATTCCCGAGTTTAACAAAATTTTACATGGTATCAGAGGAGTGCAAGTGAAGCAAGAAGAACAGTGGCAGAAAACCCAGTGTTGAGCAAGGGAAGGAGATCAAAATAGCTGCAGAAGGCAGCAGTTCAAGTCTCTAGAGGAATTTGCACAATCCAAGCCAAGAGGGTTGAATTTCGTGGCAGTCTCTCTCTAAGTGAGTCGACAGAGAGAAGGGATTCCAAATCGAAATCTTGTCATGGCATTGGGAGCCGCGTTGAAGCTTCAACATGAGGAAGAGCTGGTGCGACGCAGTTTTTCTACAGGCCATTTTGTTAGGCGGAAAGATGTCAGAAGAGAGAAGAGAAGCACAGTGAGGGAATTTTTCTTCAGTAGACTTCCTACCAAGAATTTCGTTCTCTTATTGGCTGAGCAGCAACAGTAAGAACAGAGAGGAGCAATTCAACATTTTCGTGGCAGAGATGGCAACCAGTGGGCTAAGAGATCAGGACAAGTTGGATGGGGAATCCAACTACATCAACTGGAAGGCAAGAATGTCATTCCTTCTAGATGAGCATGCTCTCAAGACCTATGTCGACAGCATGGTGGTTGTGCCTACAGATCAAGATCCGCTGAAGAAGTACAGAGAAGAGATGGTGAAGGAAAAAAGAATGATCCTCGATGGAGCGAAGGATCATGTGGTTTGTTACATCGCTAGCAGAGGGATTGCTAAGGAGATGTGGGATGCGTTGTCTACGTTGTATCAGGGATCTTCCGAGGAGCAGAAGATGTACTTAGAGCAGAAATTGAGATCTGCACAGAAGCAGATGGGGGAGCACATAGATCCATTCCCCACAAAGCTTCAGGAGAACCGGGACGAGTTAGCAGTTGTAGGGTCTATACGTCAAGGGTCCGAGTTGATTAGACTGGCCCTCAATTCTGTCTCAGATGAGTGGCAAGTCTTTGTCCAGAGTATCCTATGCAGGGAGATTTTGTTGAATTAGGATCAGATGTGGGCAGCTCTCAAGCAAGAGGAGTTGAGGAGAGACTTGGTCAAGTGTAAACTTGACAAAAGAAGTAGCAGTGGGTCAAAGCACGAGGAGGATAAGAATGCAGAGCTTGCATCAAAGGGGTCTACATCTCAAGGGTCCAAGTTGGTTAGACTGGCCCTCAATTTTGTCTCAGATGAATGGCATGTCTTTGTCCAAAAGTATCCTAGGCAGGGAGACTTTGTCGAATTGAGATGAGATGTGGGCAACTCTCAAGCAAGAGGAGTTGAGGAGAGACTTGGTCAAGTGTAAACTTGACAAAAGAAGCAACAGTGGGTCGAAGCCCGAGGAGGATTGGAATGCAACCTTTGCATCGAAGGGGCAGCAGGAGCAGCAGAGGCATAAGAAGGAAGTCTCGAAGATCAACTACTTCAGGTGTGTGAAATGGGTCACTACGCAACATAGTGTCCTCTCAAAAAGGAGGACAAAGATAAGAAGCACGATCTGAGGGCTGCACCCGCGAAGATCGAGGAGGAGTTCGCCATGACAACCGACATACCTCCAAGAGGGAGGTGGGCTGATTTGGAGTTGTAGTTCGAAAGAGCTACAAATGGGCAAGATCCTTGAGGAGCCCACCTCTAGGATTAGTAGCAAGATGAACTAAGTGTGAGATGATGCAGAAGAGGTTGAAGTGATAGATGCAGTGGCTAGAACGCCAAGTCTGAGCAACGTAGTGCAGAGTTGCAGCAGTGCAGGGAGGCACAGTGAAGTAGCAACAGCAACGCGGTGGCTTCAGAGGGATAGCATGGGACTAGCAACAGTCAGATCTTCAGCATCAAGATGCATCTATGCTGAACACTTGTTCAGTAATTTGGGATGTTTTCTCTTGTTGATGCAGTAGCAACAGCAGTCTGCAATGTAGGGGCAGCTGGCAGTGGCAGTGCCAACAGCAGCACAGATGCAGAAATTCAAAGGGAGTTGCAGTACAGATGTAATGTTGATAGTGGCAAGGTCAGCAGTAGTACAGATGCAACATTTGCATAGTAGTTGTTGGGCATGATGTCAAACATCAACAAGCGCAGAGGGAGATGTTACAGAACAGGGTGATGCTTCAACGGGTTGCATTGCTAGAGCACATTCCTCGCTAAGAGGGAGTGTTGATTTCATTCCTCGCTAAGAGAGAGTGTTGATTTCTGGTAGCATGGGATGTGCTCTAAGTCCCAAACTTTGCAAGGAGACTTGGGCACATGTATTCCAAAGAACCCAGAAAGCATTTTGGGAAATTCTACCCGGAGACAATTTTATTAAAATAATCAATTATTTTTAATGGGTCCCTAAGTCTAAACTTAGGAAATTAAAATAATTAATGGGTATTAATCTAACTGTGGGTGTAACTTCTAGAAGACGAGAATCAAGCAGAAATGACCTTAGCCATTGTTTAGCTTCTACGCTAGGTCGTTGAATGTCAACGAGGAGATTATTTAAGGAGGCTTGAGGGTCATTTGGAAAACACACAAAGAGTTGATCAGTCAGATCGACTTGCTAAAGCTGGAGGCAACGTAGTGATTTGTAGTGATCACGCAATGAGGGGCAGAGGGAGTTTTGGCTAGAGGATCTTCTCCGGAGCAAAGAATACTCAGCAAAGAGGCAGATAGACACACAGAGGAGGCAGCACAGAGGGTAAAGAGGGTGACACAGAGCTAGGAAGAGCTCACACAAGCCCCATGCAGAGCAACGCAGAGCCTCCACACAGAAGTCTAAGATTTGCTGGGAGTCTGACGATTCTGAGCCGAGAGGGGTGGAATCAGCTCCTGAGAAGCACACCGATCTCCAACAGAGGTGACGCAGGGCCTTAGAGGCTGACGCAGGCCCAACAAGGACAGCGCAAAAGTAGCTGGAGAACTCGATGGTTCAGCTACCAGATCAACCGGGACTTGCAATGTAGAGTGAGGTAATCTCACTAATTTCTTCTACCAAGTGATATCCTTTGTAACTAGATTGTTGGGAAGGCATCCAGTAGTTGTATTCAAAAATACTTCAGCTTAATAATAAAAACCCTCAAATTTGTTGCACCGGTTTTCCTGCATTGGGTTTTTCCGGGGACGTTTGTCCAAAAACAACTGTCATTTGTGTTGTATCTTTCTCTATTGTTCAGTTTCTTGTTTCGGCATATTATTTAAATGGTGTAGGCAACAGTGTATGTAATTTCGATATTTGTCGTAAGAAACTACAAATAACTTGTTCATGTAAATCTAACAAGTAGGCGAAATATCATCAGTGTTGCAGTAGGAATTCCGGAGTTCAAGGAATTTTCACAGACCAGACATGGCAAACAAATCGAGGCACTCCAAGATACATCAAAGAGAATAGAGAGTCAGCTCGAGCAGAACCATAACGAAATTAAAAAGGATCATGCACTCCTTTCAGATATGGTGAATCGAAATCATGATCAAGCAATGGTGATGTTGACCTGTATTTGTGACAAATTGAAGATTACACCCAATCAAATACCCCAAAATAATGAAGCTACTCAGTATCTAATTCTCCAGATACATCAAACTCGTCACACTCACATGAGAAACCTAAGTCTCCAAAATCATCATCTATGCCCCATCAACAAAATAGTAACACGAATTTTCGAAATATTCAGCTCTAGAATCAATACTCAAATATGTAGCTCGTGAATCAATACCCCTTCTTCACTCCACCAGTGGCTACATATCAACGAAGAGCAAAGATTGAGCTCTCCAAATTTGATTGTAACGAGAAGTGCAGTGTTGCATGGTTCAATAAAGCAGAACAATATTTCAAGATTTACGGTATTGATAATGATGACGAAAAGGTTAGGCATGCATCCATGCAAAGGGAAGGCGAAGCATATAATTGGTATATGCGCTAGAAAAAGACGACACTTGCTATCAGTTGGAGGAAATTCAAAAATGCATTCTTTAAAATGTTCCACTGTGTGAAGGAAGAAGAGTTCTTCTCAGCACTCACCAGACTGCAACAAAAAAGGAGATGTGAAAGAATGCACTCGAGAATGGCAAACTTTACCTAATACGAGTACCTGGGTTATCAGAAATTCGTCTCATTCAATCATACACCATGGGACTTAAACCCCATCTCTAGGCTGAGCATGAGCTTCATGACATCACTTCTGTAGAAATTGCAAGACAAAAGGCAAAAGCTACTGAAAATAAGCATGAAAAGATACAATGGCCAAAAGTTGAAAGAGTATATTCGAGACGAAGATTTCCCCAATCTGGAACACGGATGACACAAAATATGTTCCACCACGTCTTCATGTAGGAGAAAAAAACTAACCTAGAAATGCAAAGAATGAAAGAGGGCAAGTGCAAACGTTGTGGCAAAAAATGGGACCCTAAACATAGATGTGCTAAAGGAAAAGAAACCAAGAACTTGTATAAATGTGAAGCAACTAATAATTCACACAATGAAGAATAAAACATAGAAGACATCGAAGATTCTCCAGAATTTTCTCCAGAACCAAATAATGAGACAATTCTGCAAGTGTCATTATCGGCCATGACAAGTATGTCTCAGCCCTAGACATTAAAGTTAAAAGGACACATCAAAAAGAGCTACATAATGGTTTTGATCGATACTGGAAGCACCCAAAACTTTTTGGACTCAACTTTGGCGAAAAGACTCAACATTTTCACGTTTGACATGCCCAATATGAAGGTTATGCTAGTTGATGGTAAGAAAATTGAAAAAGTAGGGAAATGTCATTAGTCAAATTACAAATTCAAGACTATAATCTAGAATCTTCGTTCCACACTGTGCCAATAGGAGTGGATGTGGTCCTAGGTATCCAATGGCTTCAAACCCTAGTCACTTACTCTGCCAACCATCAAAAGCAATTTATAAAATTTAAATGGCAAGGGCAAAAATACAAGTTATATGGCTTCAAGCCCCCTGAGAATCAAATTTTATCATCATCTTAGATGATAAAAATGATCTGGAAGGGAGCACTAGCATATTTAGTGCAGTGTCATTAATTAGAAATGCTAACTTCAATTATGATTAACAAAGAGTCACCTGAAGTTCAAGAACTAATTCAAAAGCACGAAAAGGTGTTCCAAGACCTTCCAATGAAGTTGCCTCCTAAAAGAAAAATCGAGCATACAATCGAAGTCAAATCAAGATCAAATCCCATCAACATCAAACTGTAGCAATATCCACATCATCAAAAAACCGAAATTGAAAGATTAGTCCAGCATCTTTTAAAATGTGGCATTATCACAAAAAGTAGAAGTTTGTATGTTGCTCAAGTTGTATTAGTTCAAAAGAAAGATGGTTCGTTCAGATTATGCATCGATTATCAAGGATTAAACAAAACAACAATTAAAAACAAGTTTCCAATCCCTTTTATCGATGAAATGTTGGATGAACTACATGGAGCTAAATACTTCTGAAAATTGGACTTAATGTGAGGGTATTAACAAATCAAAATAAGGTTAGAAGACATAGCGAAAACTGTGTTTTGAACACATGAAGGTCATTACAAGTTTAAAGTAATGCCTTTTGGTTTCACTAATGCACCAACAACATTCCAAGCTACTATGAACGAGCTATTCTGTCCATATCTAAGGAAGTTTGTGTTAGTGTTCTTAGATGACATTCTAATTTATAGTAAAACATGGAAGGAGAACCTACAACATTTGGAGCAAGTTCTTACTGTATTAGAAGAGCATCAATGCTATGCCAAGAAGTCCAAATGCACTTTCGGGAAAGAAGAAGTAGAGTATCTCGGACATACAATATCCAAGGAAGGAGTAAAAGTAGATCCTAATAAGATCAAAGCTATAAAGGAATGAACCAAACCAGTTAATATTTACAAGCTAAGATGATTCCTAGGATTGACAAGGTAATATCGAAGATTTATTAAAAATTATGCCCATATAACCGCACCCCTAACGAACCTTCTAAAGAAGAACTCATTTTGATGGAATGATGAAGCAGAAAATTGTTTTGAAGACTTGAAGGAAGTTATGTCTAATGCCCCTGTATCGGCAACTCCAAACTTCTCAAAACCAATTGTAATTGAGCGTGATGCTTCAGGGTTTGGCATAGGAGCAGTACTAATGCAAGATGATCACCCAATCGCGTTTGAAAGTAGGAAGCTCAATAGGCAAGAACGCCTCAAGTCTACATACAACAAGGAAATGCTTACTATTATACAAGCGTCATAATAGTCTTCAGTGTCTCCTCCAACAGAAAACACTATCTACAGAACAACAAAAATGGATTGAAAAAATTGTTGCCTTCGACATGGATATATTACATAAGAAAGGGAAAGATAGTGTACTAGCTGATGTTAGTTTTTGGTAGCATCGAATGTGCTCTAGCCATTGAAATTGGCGGACAGGCTAAGGCACATGAGTTCTAAAGAACCCAGAAACCATTTGGTGAAATTCCACTCAGATTGTATTTTATTAACATAATTAATATTTTAATGGGGTTCCTAAGTCTAAACTTACGAAAACTAAAGTATTAATAGGTATTAATCAAACTATGGGTGAGAATATTCTAGAAAGCAGATCAAGTCAAGTTTTAATCTTAGTTGTTGATTAAAGACTTCATCTCGACCATTGAAGTCTCAACGAGAAAAGTATAAGAAAGACACTTGGGGTTCATTTGGAATTACACACGGAGAGAACGAATTGATCTAAAGTTTGATTTTTGGGGCTAGGAAGCTAGGAAATTTGAATTAAGTGATCATTTTGCAGCAGAGGGACAGGGATAGTTCGGGAATACTAGGTAGAGAGGCGGAGAGCCACTAGTGGAGGCAGCGCAGCATCTAGAGGGACTGACACTGGGCCAATCTGGGCCATGCAGTCTTGACGCAGAGCCAGAAGGGCTAGCGCAGAAGTGAGGTTGCCCTCATGCAGAAATCTAAAATCGCTGGAAGTTGCCGGAACAGCCAGGGAAGGTTGACGCATAAGCTCTAGGAGGCAAAAGAGACAGTGCAGAGCTGACGCAGAGCCTGTAAGGTTGACGTAGGGCCAACGCAGAGATAGTTGAGATTAGCCAGTTTTGTAGTTGGATCAGCCAGAAACTGCCTAGTAAAGTGAGGTAATCTCACTCAGTTTTCTACCATTATATTTTTCTCTGTAACTGGATTGTCAGGAGCGCATCCAGCATTGTATTCAGAACTACTGCTTAAAAATATAAAACCCTCAGAGATGTTGCACCAGTTTTCCCGCATTGGGCTTTTTCGGGGACTATTTTGTCCAAAAATAACGATGTCCTATGTATCTTGCTCTTTGCTCAGTTTCTTGTTTTATGTAATCAAATTAAATTGGTGTAGGCTGCAGAAGTAATTTACTTTAGTATTATTCAGAAAATAACTTGATAATGTATATTAAAATTCAGTTTTGTTGCAATAGGGGTTCCTTGAGGATAGGACTTTTCACATGGTATCAAAGCATTGATTTTGAAACAGGAAGAGCAGATCTAGCACTGAGCAGAGAGGCCAATAGCTGAATTCGGTAGCAATTCAAATCCGCTTGAAGGGATTGCGCAGTCCTTGCCGGGAAAGCAGAGATTCCATGGAAATCTCTCTCTAAGAGAGTCAACAGAGGTACGATTTCCGGTTTGTAAGCTTACAGAGGCAGAGGGAGTGACGCAGAGCCTTAGCCCAATGCTTGAAGAGCACAGTTTCTGCCTGGGGAGAAATCCGTCAGAAAAGATCGAAGACACATAGAAGGGTAATTTTCTCCTCAGAGGACTTTTCTCGCCAAAAGTTCGAATTTTTCACTTGTCAGGCAACAGACCAGCTGCGCAGTGACTAGAGGAGTCAATTCGACAGTTTGGGTGAGATGGCATCATATGGGCTCAGAGATCAAGACAGGTTGGAAGGAGCTTCCAACTATGTCATATGGAAGACCAAAATCTTAGCTGTTCCGAAGGAGTACGATCTCGAAGCCTATGTCAAGAGCGTTGTGGTTGTTCCTGCGAACAATGATCAGAAGAAGAAGTACAAGGCTGAGCAGGGAAAGGCGAAGAGATTCATACTCGACGGAGTTCGAGATCATGTGGTCTCACACTTGCAAGGCAAAAATACAGCCCGAGAAATGTGGGAAGCTTTGTCTTCATTGTATAAAGGTTCTTTCGAACAGTGAAAGATGTACTTAGAACAAAAGTTGCAATGGACACTAATGCAGAAGGGAGAAGGGGTTAACTCCTATCTTCAACGTCCTGGAGACACCAAAGACCAGCTTGCTGCAGTGGGATCTACTCCTCAATCCACCACGATGGTAAGGACGGCCCTGAATGGAGTCTCGGATGAATGGCAAGTCTTCGTCCAAAGTATATTGGGCAGGGAAAGACTACCTTCATGAGAGGACATGTGGGCAGCCCTTCAACAGGAAGAATTAAGGAGCTATCTGGTTAAGCTCAACCTCAATGGAAGCAGTGGGAGTGGCACGAAGACCAAGGTGGAGGACGAGAACACAGCTCTAGAATCGCAGCAGTGGGAGTGGCACGAAGACCAAGGAGGAGGAGAAGAACGTAACTCTAGCATCAAAGGGGCAACAGAAGCAGAAGCGAAAGGACATATCGAAGGTGAAAAGTTTCAGATGTGGCGACATGGGCCACTTTGCATCCCAGTGTCCTTTGAAGCAAAAGGATAAGGATGAAAAACATGATCCTAAGGCTTCTCCAGCAAACATTGACGAAGATGAGCTTGCCATGAGTGCCCACGCATCTCCAGGAGGGAAATGGGGCGATATAGAACAGTAGTTGGGAGGACTACATGTGGGTAGGACCCTTGAGGAACCCAACTCTTGGATCAATTCCTTGCTACGGGAGCCCGAGATTCAACAATAGCAAGATGGACTTAGTGTCAGATAATGCAGTGGTTTGACTGGATAGACAGATGCGGTAGCCTGAGACCAGAGACTAGTTAGCGCAAAGCAAGGTTGGAAGCAGTGCAAAAGTCAGCAGCAGCACAAAAGATTCAGAGGGTCAGAGACTAGTAGCATTCAAATTCCAACATTCACATGGTATTATGTTGAACACAATTAGTTCAATAATTTTGGGTGTTTTTTCAGTTGCTTCTCTCAGCAATTGAGTTGCAGTACAAATGCAGTGTTAGCAATGGCAGTGCTAGCAACATAACAGATGCAGCGTTTGAGAGGGAGTTGTAGTACATATGCAACAGTGGCAGTGGTAATGTCATGGGCAACAGTACAGTAGCAGCAGTAGCACAATGTTGATGGCAACAACAATGCAAAAAGGAGATGCT
>APFE030093141.1:0-10852 GCA_000404065.3 Pinus taeda
ACGTGGCAGCAACAGCAGCAGCATGCCAAGCAGTGTGGCTGAGAAGAGTTCTCAGAGATTTGTGTCATGAACAGGAAAATGGCACAACCATTTACTGTGACAATAGCTCAGCAATAACATTGTCTAAAAATTTTGTTTTTCATAAAAGAACAAAGCACATAGATACCAAGTTTCACTTCATACGTGAATTGGTTAAAAATGGTGAAGTTGTTTTGCAGCACTGCAGAACAGAGGATCAGCTGGCTGACATCTTGACAAAACCATTGCCAAAGAAAGGTTTTGATCATTTCAGAAAATGCCTGGGTATGCAGCAGTTGAAATTAAGAGGGAGTGTTGGAATTTAATTCCAACTGCAAACAATTAATACAGAACCGAAATCTGATCTTCAGCAGCCATTTCAGATTGTTCGGTGCCGCAAAAGTCCACTGATATTTTGAGCATTAAATTCAGAATTAAATCCCCTGCAGACAACCGACTTGTTTTTGCTGAAAATGCATCACCGCCTTGCATCACCGCCTTCTGCAATAAATACGCAGATAGAGATCAGCAGATATTTTGTTTAATTTATTGTTTAACTCAGATCTTTATTTTTCCTATAAATGTAAACGCACAGCAGTTCTGTAAATTGAATCAGGCAGTGCAAAAGATTTCTGAACAGCAGTTCTGTTTTCTGTCTGGGTTTTAGAACAACGGTTCTGGTTTTATACTTTGAGCGTAGGTTAGAAGAACAAAGTGTGTCTCTTCTGTAAATGCACAGCAAGTGCTGAACCTGCGATTTTCTGAGTTAGAGAAAATCGATTTCTGGAACTAAAGCGTTCCTCTCTTGTAACAGCTAAGTTTCTGTATCAGTTTTGTTTACAGTTTATAAATTCAAGCTTACTGTTTTGCTGATGTTCAGTTGCTGTTACACTAAGTGTTAAAAACACTTTGATTTACTCTGTAAATTTATAAGTAATTTTGACGCCCATAAAGTGACTTAGCGTCAAAATCGTGTTGCTGAAACACCGTAAGTCAAAAATAGTTTTGCGTCAAAAATCACGTTGCTGCAACACCACGAGCAGCGTTGCTGCAACACCAGTTACAGCAACACAGTTTTCTGTTTTTTCTGTGTTAACAGAAACAGAGTGTTATTTCATGTTGCTGCAACACCGATTACTGTTGCTGCAACACCAAGTCCAGAAAACGAAATTATCATTTTTTTGTGCTGAAACAGAGCAGTTTTAAATTGTGTGTTTGTTTAGGAATTTAGCAGAAAATTCCATCATATCAAAGAGTTGTTCTAGGATGTTTTGTGTTATGGAATTCACCATTAAAATTCCAACATAAACATCCGCCAATGTATCACATAATTTAGTGATATGTCTTCTAGCCCTTGACCAAGATACAGCCTTCCGTCAGCGACTCCTAAAACCCTTATGTGAAAGGGACTTGTACACATGTAGGACCCGCGTCCTGTAACAGGAGGGCGACGTTTCTCCATTCCCCATCGAAAAGTTTCACGACATGGTCGCCGTAGGGCACTAACTCCCTAATAACCCAATAAATTTGAAAACGTTGCTCAGAAAGACTTGAACTAAATACATCAGTAAGACATTATCGATCCAATGTGCACAGAAAAGTGTTGAGACCTCTTAGTACTGAACCTTTGAAATGGGCACTAACTCCCTAATAACCCAATAAATTTGAAAACGTTGCTCAGAAAGACTTGAACTAAATACATCAGTAAGACATTATCGATCCAATGTGCACAGAAAAGTGTTGAGACCTCTTAGTACTGAACCTTTGAAATCTAACATTCGTATAATAATGGCGAAGAATGAAGAGCTGTAATTACCTGCACCGTAACCTAGCATTGTTTTCAAAGTATTCTATTGCAAGACGGCATTTGAGCGGCTGCCTCAAACGGGTTACTCCAGCAATGCGTTTTCCATTTTCGTCTAATGGTACTCCAGTTGCATCTAATGATTTCCTCCAAGCTCTGTTCAAGGCCCTCAGAAGCGGTCTGGTGTGCCACGGCAAGAGCGGAATTATTTCATCTTCCACAACGTGGTCAATAATACCAGGGATCAGTGAGTCGGCCATGGCCATGGCGATTGAATGGATGTCCTCGCAGCTCTATGCCATAATGGTTTATATATACATATAATATGATTCGGTTACCCTTTGGTATCCCCTCGGCCGATGTCCCTTCGTCTTTCTTCTCTGAAACCTTTTAGAACGCCCCACTTCTGTAATTTAAGTAACCCTTGCACTCTTCCATAACTCTATGCTTTTCCTACATGATAGGATCAAGGATCATGGTTAAGATAGTAGTTGGAAAAGAAAGGATTATGCATGGTAAGATCATGAGTATTATTCATGATTAAAATAGCCTTATTTATACGGGTGTGTAAGTTTTAATTAATTTCATATTTTAAAAGCTTTTTATTGTTAAATGTTATTTATTAAATAATGGTCAGTTATTTACCATTTATTTAATATAATAATTACTCATCATAATTCGTTCAGTAATCCATAATAATTCTATTCGTCAGCATAAAATAAACATAACCTGAGGGATCATATATATATAATTAATTCATTGAATTATCATTGTGTGAATTACAACCAGATCGAAATCTATGGAGGATGAAAAGGAATATTACACATATAAAGTGATTCTGTGTAAAGGTTTTGAGCGATTGAGTTTCAATTATTATTAGATTTTGCATGCTGAGGGATTATAGTAATAAATTTCTCATCAGTCTTTTTATTCTTGATTAGTTCAATTATTATTGGATTTTGCATGCTGAGGGATTATAGTACTAGATTTCTCATCGGTCTTTTTATTCTTGATTAGTTTGTAGAGTTTCTGTGAATTTTTAAGAACTTTAATCAAAGTTTTGACGATTTTTTTTAAATTATTAAATCAATTTTATAATTTTTTTTTTAACAAGTATTTCTCATTTATTCTTGGATAAAGTCGTAAGTTTTCCTGAGACTTTAAAGAAGTTTATTAAAGTTTGATAATTTTTTTTTTATTTATGAATTTTTTTTTAATTATTAAATCAATTTTATAATTGTTGAATAATGTATTTTTTTATTTTTTATTGGTCTAGTGCATTTTGATGGGACACAATAAGTGTAGTGTAGTAAATTTTCATTTTTTTATTTGTAATTGTATAAGTGCATTAACATTTAGAGTGCTACTCTTCTACCCAATAATATTACAATTTATAGAGTGCTAGGTTCCTTACATAAGCAAAGAGGAAGATTTCATTGTACAAAATGAGGGAGCAATGAGTGGAAAGGAAGCACAATGAAAGTCTCATCCACATCTTTAGGACTCATTGTTCATTAAGGCTGACCATTCTCACAAAACTTTCTTGGCTATATATTAGATAGGTTTTCCATCTTCCAAACTTCATAAACTCTTAACAGTTATCACTGACAAATATAAGAAAAGAAAGTGTATGCAAAGACAAGAGTAAGGATATTTTATCAACTATTTTGAATTCCTCTCAATATATTTCATCATATGACATTTGAAGTGCTTGTCACATGTAATTTGAAGTTCCCATATCAAGGAATGGAATTTTTTAACAATTTAAAAATGGAGGATATCACCAAAATCAATATGTAGAATTGCATAAAATATTTTCAGATAAACAATTTCAAAGCCACTATGATTGCATTAATATTCACAAAACCTTGAACATTATATACCTCAAACCCCTAAACTAGTCCATCGCATGAAAAGCATAAGGAATGTCAGGTCTCTTACATTAGTGGGGGGTTGTGGGTTGAACAATGTGAGGGGATTTGGGTTGAACAAATATGTGCACTAAGCTTTCATTGTGCAAAGTGTGAGAGTATGTAGGAAACAACTAGAACTTCCTCAACAACTTTGCAATGCATTATTTCTTACAACTAACAATTCTATCCAAACTTCCTTCACTTTATATCCAATGTTTTTCCTCTTGTTCTAAACTTCAAACCCTTAAAGGTTGGGATGAACAACTTTTATGAAAGTGAATGTAGACCAAGGAGAGACTAGGCTTAAGGATATTTTATCAACGATTTTGAATTCCTTGCAATGTATTTCAGTGGATGGCATTTCAAGTGTGAAGTGCCCATTACAATGGAAGGAATTTTTTAACCATTTATAAACAGAGGATATAACTATCACTTTTAAGTCGAATCAATATTTAAAATTTGATAATATAATTTCACATAAAAACATAAAAAGTCACTATGCTTGTATTAACCTTAAGAAACCCTTCAACATCATAAAACTAAAACCCTCAAAGTAGTGTAAGTCCATGGTGAGGTGTTGAACAAATATGCAAAGGAAACTTTCATTGTGTTGAGTGATGAGGTGTAGAGTAAGAACAATGAAAACTTCCTCTATACCTCTTGAATGCATTGTTTGTTAGGGTTAAACATGCTCACCAAGCTACTTTAGCTTTATACTTGATTTTTTTTTTCATCTCCCAAACTTTATAATCTCATAATGTTGGAAACTAGATCACTACTTGGGGAGTTGCAGGGGTTAAATCAGTAATGGTGGCCTTTGTATTAATTTTCATCAATTATAAATCTTTTTCCCAAACTTAATTATCCATGCAAGTGCACATCATTAGATGGTAAAAACATATCAGAAGCAGTAAAATAAAATCATAACAACATGATAAATCACTATGAGAATCACATGCATGCATACACGAAGACAAAACCACCCTACTATTACCACCTTCCTCAAATATTTTATGAATATGTTGAAAAAATTTACATGAATTAGTTTACAACCATAATTCAAAAGACTTGACTTCCTCTACAGTATGTTGGTGTCTATCAATTAGAAAATTTGTTTCTCTTGTGGATCTACAAACTACCATCTATTAGAAGGTCCCACAACCAGAGATCCTCTCCCAACCACTATTGAATTATCCTAATCTTATTGGATGGAGAAAACTCTTTCTACTCTGAATCGGCCAAATCGTTGTTTATATTGAAGCCTCCATGCCTTCACTTCTTCCATGCAAACCGTTGTTTATATTGAAGCCTCCATGCCTTCACTTCTTCCATGCAAACCACATTTCATATATTTCAAGCTGTGTTCTCAATTAGCTTAACATGAGTAACCTAAAATCTATTCTCATCAAATATGAATGATACGCTAACACGTAGGGGGGATTTCTTCACTCTAACTCAGACCAAAACTCTTCTCTTAAATACACAACAAGCTACAAATGTTTTGCCACAAACTATTCACAAAATCTAAATCTTCTTCCCAACTCTATCTTTGATTTATCCTCTCAAATATCTGATATATCTCTACATAAAATATGTGAGATTTTTTTTGCATATTGTACTCACTCATCATTCTCTCATAATATAATACTCGCACACTCTAAGAAACCAACAAAAATAGACTCAATGCCTTTGTGTATTTATCATTTTTCTAGATTGAGTCACAGAGTAAATAGGTTATGGACCACTCAAGGAATTTTGTTCACGTGCTTCGTATTTGGTGGAGGAAGGCTTCTTAACCAAATAAATCACCAACACAAAAATAGGCTGAGAAGCACTAGGAATGCAGAACAAAACTCAAGAAAATGCCTTAGTAGCTCCCACACCAATGCTTCCATGAGACTTTAGCATCAACCTATGTTTGCTCCATTTGTTTTACTGGTACTTGCAGTGTCTTAGCCCAATGATCATTAATATAATTATTCATGCAACAAGGATTGATAACCACAATGATCTTCTCTTTCTCAATAGATCCATGAGCCTGTAATAAGGAGATACCAACAGAAAATAACCCCTTATGTTCCTTATTATCGTGCTTTATAGCATGAGACCATTTATCCAAAATGATTTTTTCAAATTCTTCATTGGGAAGGCTTACCAACTTCTTTTGGTCAAGTGAGTCCCACCATATGGTAACCTCATCTTTAAAAGGAAGTCATGCTATATTTTTCCAAAATCTCAGATTTACTGAATTTTCCTTGTTTAGGTATTCTTCAATATTAGGGCCATCATATTTTCTTGTAAACCAAGGCATAGTAGAAGATATGAAAACGAATGAGGGTTTTGAAAAAAAAGATACTTACTCTATGCGGAAAATTTAAAATGGCCACAACTCGGTCAATATGGCTTTGAATCCTTTCTATAGCCCACTTTCGAAAATGGAGCAACCATTCAGCATCTTTTTGTGTGGTTGAAATCGTGATGTGGGCACTCTGAAACTTAGATTCGCACTGCAACTATTTTGTCGTCACAAAAAATTCTGCACCAAAAAAAAAAAAATTGATTTTAAATCAGTGATATCTCCATCATCCGGACTCCAATTCGACTGATGTTGTTTTTTAAATTGGGTAATTTTTCAAGAAGAGCTTAGATCTACAATCTATTTTCTAAAATTTTGCATAAAAACTAAAAAAATTGACAAGAAATCCGTCGTCCACTAATTGTCATCAGAAAATTTTATGCAACACACTTGATTTTATATCAACAATATCTCCCTTATTCGGACTCTCATTCGACTAATTTTTTTTAAATTGGGTATTTTTTTGTGAGGAATCTAGATCTAGTATTTTCTTTTGAAATTTTTTCACCAAAAGTTTCATAGCCGATTTCGAAACACCACCACAAAAAATTCCTCCAAAAAATGAAAACAAAAAACTCCCCCTTGTCGCTCAAGAAAGTGCTCTAATACCACTTGTAATAGATCTAATCTGTAAATATATAAAAATGAAAATATACCTAATAACTTCAAATAATCTCAAGAGAATTACAAAACACAAAATACAAAATAGGGAAACACTTCCCCTTATTAAACAAAACTCTTAAGGTAGGGTAACACCATACAATCACTCATTAAGGAAGGAGAAGTCTCTACAAGCCATATGCTTGCCAATACAATAATCTTTGACATCCCATAATGAAGTTTCTATAGTCTCTATATAGCCTTCATACATACAATACCATGGGTCATTACCATGGGGCTATCAATACCATGCATCTAATACAATGGGATTATCACATTATTCCTAACTACATGTGGTTCCTTACATTATGTGGGTTCACCATTTTATTTATTAACTATGGCCCATCAGATTATCACATTATTCCCTTCGGTACATTCCTCTGTACGCCATAATATCCCCCCTAGGTATACTACTCACTACTTGTGGCCCCTTACATTATGTGGGTTAACCAATTTATTTATTAACTATGGCTCATCAATTTATCATATTATTCTCTTCGATACCTCCCTCTATACCGCATAATATCCCCCTAGGTATACTAAATGATCTCCCTTGGAATGTTTTATTTAAGGGTAAATCAATGTTGCATGCAAGTGAGTCTTAAATAGCTTGAACAAATTTGTAGGATCACCTCCCAACTCAATTTGTACTCTCTTTGAATGAATCTCTTCATGTGCATTGTAAGCATATGATCTTCCTAATATAATATGGTAATGAATTGATCCTCACCTTCAATTCATCATACTCTCTCTCAACCCTCCTATTCTCCTTCCTAAATCTGATTTCACTTTTTTTTTGGAAAATTCATGTTTTAATTTGAAATAACTCTTGGGATTGCGAGGCTTTATACTATGCTTTCTACATAAAGGCACCGAGATTTTGGAAAATATTGGAGATTCTACAATAGCTTCAAATGTGAGAAGAGACCCACCATCATTAGATATGTAGCAAGGAATCTTCTCTAAAGGATATTTAGCTATAAGAATAGAAAGAATAGTATTGGTAGTAATGAGACAAGGCTTTGTGTTTGGATTAACAGTAGAGACAAACATATCAATCCCTGGAAGATCAGATATCCCCCTTGGGTTTTGAGGGCTCAGACGCTCAAATATTTCCTTGAAAACATTCAAATTAATCCTTATGTTTATAGGATAAAGCTTGGGGAGTTGGTCCACAACCCATGATAAATGAAACAAATATCACATACCACTCACAATTTCCATAGCCACATTGCATCATTATTGGGATGGTGATTCTTCCATATGAGGAATAAAGAAAGTTCTACAAGATGGATTAACATCAAAAATATACAAACAAAAGAAGCAAAATCATGGAGTTGTTTAATATTGGAAAAACAAAGTTGGACTAGTATTATCATTTTATTTTTATCATCTCATGAAACATAGCTTGATCTATGGAACATATTCTGTCGTAATCAAAAGTCAAGTTTAATAAATCTACAAACAAGTAGAAGCAAAATCACAAGTTTGTAGGATAATAAAAAAACAATAAAAAGTTTGTTAATATTACTATCTTTTTATCATCGAGACATAACTTAGAGAGTAGGTATAAATACATATTCTCTCATGTTCAAAATTCTTTTGAATCAAACCTATCAAGATACCAAAAATTTGTTTATGAAATTTGAAATATCAGGTATGGAGCTTCTTAGTCCATTTTGATTCTTACGAAGCTTCTCATGAATTAATATAGATAAGAGGCTATAACTTACCTCTAAGGGCTAAAAATACCAGTAGAGATTGAAACCTTTCTTGAGATTCAAGATGTGGAGAATGACTTGGCTTTGCATCTTTAAGACACTAAAAATTTTGTATGTTGTGACATCTAAAATATGAAACATGGCTGTCAAATAAAAACATAATATAGGGGCAATATCTGTATAAACATTTATGTTTATGTCACCATCCCATTAAAGATTCAAATAACTCAAACCTAGTGGTGCAGAAAATGAAAACATAGTAGAAAAATGAACACAAGATTTCAAGGGTTGGGGGTATAGTAATATAGATACCCATTCCTACCTTGGGACACTTGAAATTTTGCAAGTAAGATTTATTTGAAAAAGGTGAAATATAAGTCACTAGTTAGTCTTTATGTTATTTCTTTTCAATTTTCAACAAATTCAAGAATATTCATGCATTAACTTTTATGAGATATTTTATTCTTTCTAGTGTGTTAGATTCAATTCAGTTTAATTTATGGTTATAACTGGAGAAGCATCCATGAGATTGGTGCTCTCAAAAGCTATAATGTTTTACAATCTCTGTCCAATTCATATTAGACACGGAACATATAGTTCTCCATAGCGAATCTTGTAAAACCTACCTGTCACTCTCTTCTTATATTATAGCTCTCTTCATCATCCTACATGATCAAGACGTAATTTCAATGCCTTTTCTATGATTTACATAAACATATACTGAAATGATAAAAAATAGTGTAATTTCTTTGTTGTCTTTGTTCAATGATTCCTAAAATGTTAGTTATGTTATCTTCTATTTTGTGCTTCAAAGTATAAAGTAAATTTATATATTGACAACAACCACAGCAATATTATCTTAATTTTATGTAAAAGTATGATGCATTGATGAGGACAAATGTTACTTTGTTATAATATATTGTAATATAGTTAGTGTCTAGTCTATTTAGCCATCATTGTAAGGTACATTAATTAGATTTTCCATTTAAATTGATATTTCCAAGGATCTAAACTAGGAGCAATATATTTGAGGTTGTAAAATTATTTAAAATGTTGTATAGATTTTTTTCTTTTGAACAAGAAGCAAAGTTGTCTCTTTTATCTATGGCATTGCCATTATCATGATTTGCGCCTTTGTGTTTCTTATTTGGCCTTCCATATTACTGGAATTAAATAATTGAGGTTTGGGATCAAAGGTTAGTTTTCTCAAAGTTTTTCCTCTTGAAGGGCATCCTTCTACTAGATACATACTGGAAATAAATTTATTTCCCACGTTCACAAACAAGTCTACTCCTTTTAGTTAATGCAAATGTAATCTTCTAATAACTCCACTGCACCAAGTCACATTACCCTACCAGTGAAAACCATGTACATGCAGTAACGAATTTGTAGCCAAAGCTCAAGAAGACTTATATTAGAAATACCCAAAGATCTACCATCCATGAGCTTCACACATATAAATCTTAGGATAGCTATGTTTTCATCTTTTCTATCCCATGTTGTTTGTTCAATCCTTTTTCTAAAGTGAGTGAATTTGTTGCAAAAATCTAATGTGTATCTCTACTCAATTATTTTCATTTTTTAGGTACAACATTTTCTTTTGGAATCACAACTCATTCTCATTCAGTGATAGTTACCAAATTGGCTCGAATTTGAGAAAAAAAAACGATAATTTGACAATTCGATTCGTATATCGAATCATTCGGCAAATATTCGGTTCGGTTCGGTTGACGAGATAAATAGTCAATGTCTGCATGAAAGAAAGTCGGGTTCGGATTTGTTCATGTCCACGCGAAATGAATGGTTGCATCATCACAAGTGCAGAAACTTTATGATTTTTCTGTTTTTCGATTTTATTGTTGCCTTCGGGGATTTGGAAAGTTAAAGAAATAAAGAATGAATTTGAGTTGTGAAGTCAACAAATCATGTGTAAACATCTTATTTGTTTATATCAATGGAGATTTTATATAAGTTTTTATTATTTAATTTTTCAATATGGTTAAAATAATTACGCCGTAAGGCGTTTCCATATGAAATGAATGACCCCAGTCGGCCCCCTGTCCTATTGTTGACCATAGATTTGTGATGTTAGACGATTGAATGAATCGTGGTCGTTGATCCCACTGATCCAAAACTGAATGAGGAAGCGGAAGCGGACGGACGCGGAAGCGGAAGCGGACGGACGCACAGTGATATTCCTCGCCGGCCGAATGAAGCACTCGTTCATCAAAGAGTTTCACAAAGATCTTGCCACAAGAATTCCACTTGTTTGTTCTCAGAAAACCCTCACGGGCCTGCAATGAAATTATCTCATAACTTGTACCCTTGATTCAGGATATCTGTATATTTGGCCTGGAACAGGTATGCATGAATTCTGGAA
>APFE030093144.1:7928-42002 GCA_000404065.3 Pinus taeda
TTAAAAATGACGCAGATAGGGCTACCAGAAGCCTTTTCGCGTGAAACGAAAGGGGTTCCTCACTGGAACAGATGCTCCAAACACAACAGAGCAGTCCTCTCGGCCCGAAAGCAGTCAGAAACAGTATGTCTAGGAAACGACAGCCGCATGCAGTTCTACCGGCTTCAGATTTGGATCACCAACGGACGCGGCCCTCAAATAGCTCTGATACCATGTAGGAATTTACAGGGTAAGTTCCTCAGACAGAACACCAGAAGGACACCGCTCAAAAACAGATCACAGATCAATACACCAGTATTTTGACGTGGTTAAAACCCTCAGAGAGGGAAACAGTCCACGGCCTGCGCCAACGTTGCTACTACAGGCAATTTATTAATAAAAGAATGAAAATTTACATAAGCTTCTCTCATGCACGGTTAACCTACAAATGACCCTCCATGCGCTTTAAATAGAATTCATGGACCAACCGGGTGTCAAGCCACGGATCAAGTGTCAGTAATACCGAGGAGAGAATGAACCGTCGGATTGTAAGTTACAAAATGTACAACGGTAAAGAAACACACTTTACCTAACTCTATACCTAACTCTATACTAGACCAAGTTGAACTTAACTATTTCCTATGTGTCGGAATATCCTAACATCAAGAGGGATCAAATCTCTTAAGATGCAAAAAAAAAATTAATCCCTCTGGGCACTTGGTAGATTCAGAGTTAAGATGATGGATCTAGGCCGGTACTAGTCTAGATCTATCTTAATTCATAATCTACCAAGTACCAACCTAGATCTATCTTAACTCCTAATCTACCAAGGCGCGAGAAGGATCAAATAAATATTCTATTTTATTTTTATTTTTGATGTTTGTGTAATTTGACCAAGCCAAAATGTTTATATAACACAATACTTTCTCGTGACTTTCAAATTTTATTATTTAATAAATTAAATTAATGTGTTACCAATTAAATAATATTAGCCACATAAGTATATTTATTTAAATTTAATAATAATATTAATCATTATTAATTTCTAATTTGATATATATATATATATAAAAGTTGAAATGGGAAATGTTATATATATCTTAAAGTAGGTTTCACGTTGGACAAAGCTGCTCTAAAAGATTACATTGAAGCTTTAAGCAAGATAAGGTTATCCCTTGAGTATATATCTAAAAGATGGGCAAGAGATGTAGGGAACATCAACATGGACATGGACTAGGTGTACTTTGGGCACTTACGGAAAACAACATTTTCCCTACCTATTTTGAATTAAAAGGCATTTTATGGATGGAATGACTATGTACATAACTATAGGGATAAGAATAAATAAAACATTGCTAAATTAAGAGAAAGGCAAAAAAATATATATATAGAGATGATTAATTAGTGAAATAGTCTTGCTTCATTGTTCAAATACATAAGTATTCTTGATTAATTAATCAAACGCTCTTCACTTTATTTACTGAACAATTAACCAAAATTATATGTAACATGTAACCAAATTGAAAAGCATAGCAATTTTTATTCACTGAGAACATTTTATAAGCCAAACACTTGCCTTTTTATTTCACCGGATTTTTAAAGATTCTTTAAATTTTAGTCTATTCACCTTCTTTTTAAATATTTTTATTGCAATTTCTCTAGATAGAAAATAGAAAATACATGTAACACTAACTAAATAAATCAAATGACAACATTTCTCAGCTATCATTAGTGGGCAAAAGTTTTCCTCCCCACCAACTACTAGATACAACCCATGCATTGTTACAAAAGAAAACATAAAGTTGTGCTGTCATAAAAAAGAAGTTTAATCAATGCCACCAAAATCCATCGTTTCGATAATGCCCTGTTATTACCCGGATTGTACAGACACCGCGACAACTGCTTAGGGCGAGGGTTGTCACTCTAATCCCCACCCACTCTATTCTAGTTGTCTCCCAACAACAAGCTATGGGGGCTAGTCCCTATGGAATGAGGTGAAGGAAAACAAGTTGGGAATCAACTTGCTTGGGAGACACAGATGAGTGGGCTAGTTACTTGGTTGAATTTAGCAAGATTAATGATTAGATTAGATTTGAAGTACGAGACTAGTGCCTTAATGGAGTCACAATTCTTCCTTATGGTAAATTGAAACCAAGTGACTGGATGGACACCCGCTGCTTGAATGATTGGATAACCTATATGATATGCAAATCCTAGGACCTATGTGAGGTGCAGTGATCTTGATTAATTTTAATTATATGCTTAATCTAAGTATGACTTCCCTTAACTATTTTGAATTTGGGCTCCAAGGTAGGTTTTGGGAAGGAGGCCAACATGAAGCAAGCTATGGCTTGGTTAATGATACCTTATGTTATGCTCTTATCACCCGATGCCTCTAGCGCGATAGAGACTGTGGCTCTGACCACTGCAAGGTCACCGTGTTAACCATCGAAGAGTTGCTAAGCCCCTCAAGCTAGGTGAGAAGGGTTTCCCTAGATCTCTATCAACCTAGCTTATGCTAGGAGGCATGTTTTAATGCAAGTTAGATCTAGGATGCTTATGAAACGATGATGAGTGAAAGTATCTTGAATTAAGATTGTTTAAAATACTTAAGTACTTAGTGTGAATTGTCTTAAAACAAGAGTACTTAACAATATTGGGATAGTAATCTTAACAAGATAAATTTTGAAATATACAAGTGCAAACTTCACAAGATATTCCTCAAGATGTTAGATTACTTATCAATTGACCACAAAGCTATAAGATGTCAATATTCAACAATATTTAATCCTATTGAAATAACCAATGGAAACTTAGATGCCCAAGACAAGATTAATAATGATCCTATCACTTCAATGGCAATTATTAAGGTACCAATATGATAAAGAGACTTATTGCCAAGGCAATTTATGATTCAAGTGATTTTAGGTGAGTGAGCTTATTAAATGTGAAGTGTAAATTCTTTTAACATAAACTCGCAAGAATGACATAATATTAGCCACTTTCACAATACTAATGCTAGGAAGAAGTAACAAAATATGAAGATACTTAGGCACTTTATGTTTCAATGATTCTTTTATGAGTAACAAGTGACTGTTATGACAACATTAAACAAGTTATAACAACAATAAACAAATATCAACTTAACAATGCTTATGTTTGCCTAATGTCACAAAAATTAACCCAACCACCAAATAACTTGACAAACTTGAAAAATAAGATGTGCTAGCCCCTTTAAGATGTATTTTCAAAGAAATTCCAAATCTAGTATATTTATTTCAGCAGTAAGTAAATGACAAACCAACAAGCTAGCAATGTTAAAGACAATGCTCAAAATGCCTAAAAATAGTAAAAAATTCTCAATCTTGAAAAAATCAATTTTTAGGGCTCTTACTCTTAGAGAGTATGATTTAGAAAATTTTAGGTTTGATATTTATTACAACAATGAATAACTAACATATCAACAAGCTAATGAAGCTACAATCAATGCCTAGAACAACCCAAAAATATGAAAATTTCACTGTAATTGAAAATTTTGAGTTTTTGACCCTTTTTAAGTGCATGTTTCAAAAATTTCAGATCTAAAATTTTCAATTATGCAGTAAATTCCAACAAGCATAAAAATTTAGGAAAATCAATATTTTGCAATTTTAAACAATTTTGACCATTTAACATGTGATTTTAGGGCCTAATTATTATTGATCTAACTGTTGTAGTAAAACATAAATAAAACTAGGGTTTAGAGATAAAACCCTAGGCCCAAGGCCTTGTAGATGCACTTACCCAAGTGACCCAATTTTTTTTTATGAAGAAGCCACCTGAAAAATAGAATTTTTGAGCCCCAAAACTTGCAAAACCACCAAGTGCTTTAATCTAGAAAAATGAGAGAAGAATCCAAGGTAGGCTAGGGCCAAGGAGGGCCAACACCAAGCCCAATAGGGCTAGTGTTAGGTTGAAAAGTGCAAGGAGGGACAACGCTAGAGTGGAGAGGCCTTTGAAGGCCTAATGGCTAAAGGGGAGGCCCTAAAAGAGCTATCGTGGGTCCACAAGGGCCACGACCTAGGGTGAGATGGAGGTCGAGGGCTAGAAAGAGCCCTAATGCCCACGACTCGAGGCCTAAAAGGGTTGTCGCAAGATCTTAAAGGGCCGAGGATAAGGGAAGAGAGGGGAGAAGGTGAAGAGGAAGGGCCAAGGAAGGAAGGAAGGCCGAGGAGAGCTAGCAAGGGAGGGCCAAGAGGGAGGAGGGCTGAGGGGAGGAGAGGCTTGCGACAGGCCTAGGAAGTGAGGCCGTAGCCCCCAAGGCTCACGACTAGCCTTAAAGAGGCTAGAAACCCTGATGCAGAGGGCCAAAGGAGAGACATTGAGGGTTTGGAAAGGAAAACTGGGGTTGAAACCCCTGAAACTATGAAACCCTTACTAAAAAAAATGTGCTTCAGTTCTTCAGTTTCTGAAAATTCCTTCATGGCTAGCGTTGCAAATTTTCCAAGAGACTAGATCTAACCCTCAAGCGCCTAGATCTAGCTCTTCTTCAACTTGATCCCTTGATCCAATCTGCAAAAATAAAAAGTACAACACCCAAACCCCAAATATATATACAAAAAAATACTTAAAAACCCAAAACCCAAGTTAGAAAAAATAATTTACAATTTATATTTACAAAATTATTCACAAGATCTACAAATATAAAAGGGGTTTGAAAAAAAATAAATTTTGAAAAAAATATTTTTTATGGAGTTTTTTCCTTTGATGAATGGCTAAAAATACTTTTTAAAACCCCAATGTATACTATAGCCTAAGGAAAGATTTAATCCACCATACAAATATTTGGAATCCAAGTAATAGTGATTCCTGCCAAAGTTTGTGAACTTGGAGGCCAAGGAATGAAGTACATGCAAGCACTATGTATTTATTTCAAAATAAATATGTTAGATCACATGGGGAATCAAACCACCTAAGATTAGCCCAAAACTATTAATAGCATGATTTTTTCTCCATCTAATGAAAAAACAAATCTTACTAATATTCAACACAACATAGAGACGTCTGTAGTCAGCAAATACCACAAATCAATAAGTAAGAACACCTTCAATTACACCCCAAAGTCTTTATTATGATAGAAAAAATAGTTCATAGTGGGACAATAATTACAAAGATGCTTCAACAAATTTTCTAGCTAGAGATCAAGATGCCAAAGACTCAAATGACTCTCTAATTTATAGATTTATCCTCCAAGTGGAAAAAAAGGGCTAGTTTCTATGATCATTGTCAAAATAATCTTGACCGTTGATAAACATTTCAAGATCTTTTAATTTTGGCCCTTGATTATTTATTTTTTGAGGAATTTTGAAATTTATCATTTAGTTCCATTTTTATTAGCTCAAAATTAACTATTTTGAGCTAATTTCGTCAAAAAATTGACTTTGACTTAACCACCAAAGTCCAAATTTTCTTGAAATATAGAATATTCCCTTGGTGGAGGACCTTTAAAAATTGATTCCTTTAATACCCACACATTTTTCTACTTGGAGAATTAATTTTCCTAAAACAACTTAATTTGACTCTAATTAATTTATTTTGCTTAGGATTTAATTTAATTTTGTGAGAAAAATTAATTAATTTACACATGAGGGAATTTAATTATTTCCACCCTTTAATACATAATATATTACATCTACAACCCCCAAAGGGGAAATACACATTTGGCTTAGACGCTCAAGACACATAACCCATCTGCAAGATCTAGTAGACTAAGTGATTTGTAATAAAATAATCAAGCCAACTAGCTTAAATTATTCCCAAATTACTTTTATGTTAGACTCGACTAAAAACACTAGGACTCACCTAAAATTATGACAATAAATTTCACCCTATCTTTGGGGTTTAAGCTGGAGGGAAAAAACTCTTCTAATTAGTCATGTCTAGAAACACATGTAATCAACGAGGTTAAAAAACCTCCAAGGATGAAATTCATCATCAAAATTATAGGCTTACCTCGGTTGTTACATATACTCAAGGCCTTACTAGGATCATTTACATTATATAACATGCAGAATGGATTTAGAAAGACATGTAGATTGCTAATAGATGACCCGATCTTGTTGAAAAAGTTTGACACTTCTGCTTCCTTAGAATTTTGACAAAATGTGTGCAACATGCCCGAAAATGCTCAATGCAAACATAACTAGTAAAATTATGTGAAATATTGAAGAGGTTGTTATACAGAACTTGCCTTTTACAATTTGGTACTTTGATTATCCAACAACATACAAATGATTTAGAAGAACTAGAACTTCCTTCATACACTAGTCATAGTAATGAAATCATTTAGGGGATGAAAAATGAGAGGCCAACTATATATTGAAACTATTATGAAGATGATTTGCAGGACGATCAACAATAGTAACAAAAATTGCCGCCACTAGAAGATAAATACTCTCAAAAGCTCATCACAATAAACCTTGTGTTTTTTAAGATATTCACCTTTTGTTAGTTGATTAAAGACACCTTCAAAACTGATAATGATTCCCTTGCATACACTGTCGTGTTAGTACTCCCAATGTTAAAAAAAAGACACAGTGATGATAAACATATTGACGAGAAACCTCGAACTTTACAATCTTACCCCACAATAAAATAACGCCAACAAATTTTTTTTATCAAAACCAAAAATTAACATTATAAAAAACCCAATATTTTTGGTATGCCTCATTTTTTTTTAACATGATTGAAATAATTCAAAAAAGCCTATCACTACATCAGTTCGATGACAGTAACATAACAAACAAATAAAAAGTAACATAAAATTATAACTAAAACTTCCAAAAAACATAACTCCAACCATTATAATCCTATGTTTGCAAATTTTTCAAATTACAAATTATCCTTTTCACTTTTTGGTATACATAAATGGTCAGCTTCAAAATTTGAATTGAAATTGCTTTGCGTTATCTACCATGACAAATGTCTTAAAAAAATATTATTATTAAAAATTGAATTATTTATAATTTTAACATTGAGGTAAAATACTTTTAACATATTAAAAGACAGCAAAGCTTTCAATTCCGTAAGAGGTCATCCCTCCTTTTCCTTTCTAAAGCTTTGCCGTGCTACATTAAGTGTCATTGATAAAAATCAAGTTCACCTCTTCACATATAGTTGCGTGGTAATGGCCAAAACAATGTTGTTAAGTCTGCTATGTTACTAAAGCTAAAATATATGTTTTTACTATGGAAATAGCTAAGTGGTTTTTACGAATTAGGTTTAAGTGGTTTTAAGAATGTTTATTATTATTTTTTTATAAATTATTTATATTTAAGAAATATAAATTAATTAATTGTATGGGATTTATTTTTTACCAAATTTCAAATTTAAATTTTATGTGATAAGTTGAAAATAAAAATTATATATAAAGAAATTAAACTATTCTAAAAATATCCAAATTATATAAAACTTCACACAAAAAATCACATTTAGTAAACAAACTTTCTTTATCCAACATTAAAAACTAGCCTTCTAACATTAAAGCTTATCCCTACCTATGCTCAACCTAGTTTGAAAAAAAAACAAAACAACTTATCTCATTAAACTAAAAATAGAATATAGTATTTTATATTTAATAATTAAAGTAAAAATAATATAGTATTTATATCTAATAATTAATATATTAATATGAAATATAAATATGAACGTGAATATTTCTTCCTAAACATTAAGTGTATGTAGACATGTGATCATGAACTTTGTGACTTTCAAACATTAAATTTAGTAAGCGGTGGTTTAGTGGGGTTAGTATCATTTGAAGGTGATCCATGTCCTTGCGCAAGCCTCGATATTCCACATGCCATTTCACCAAATATGCTTTATATTATGACGTGGAATGCTTGGGTTACCATTTATAAAAGGATTAAGCACACGTAATAATTATTATTTTCAGTCATTTTCCAAATATAGATCTGAACATTACACGTTGGCAAAAATGCTTGCCATTTTCCTTTATTAAGAAATAAAGATGACCCTTCCTTCTTTTAAAAGTCACTTACGTTCTAAATATAATTATACATGAAAAAGAAATTCGATATATTTTTAAAGATGACCATCCATTTTTTGAAAGGTCGTTAACTTTCTGAACATAATTATAGTCATAGTGTAACGAGATTGTTTAGAAGTGTTAAATTTCAAATTTTAGTTATTTAGATGTTTTTGATATTACTAAATTTATTTTTATTATTAAAAATATGATCAAATAATCACTTCAAAAATATGATTTAAATATTATTTCTATATTTTTTCCAAATTCCGGCCACTTTAATTATCCACACAATTCTCCCCTGGCCTATATGACTCTTTAATTATATATTTTAATTATATTTTTTTCATACTAACGGTTAGTTCTTAAATGTAAAGTATAATTTATAATAATTTGATATTATTTTTATAAAAAATGTATCTTTATGAGTATACACGACATAATTTATTTATTAAAAAGGAGAAAGCAAATAGTGGGTTGGACGAGCCCCGGCACATTTTTTTAACTATATTGTTTGAATATTGATTACAACTCCACTTGTACGTGGGTCCACCATAAAACCCTCTCAAATACTTTGGGGGTGGGCTTTAATTATGGGATCTTAAAATAATACTTTGCTTTCCTCATGAAGTAACTTTTAATTTAAGAAAGACACGTAGATAAAAACAAAATCAATTATATTTTGAATGCCGCCCCATAAGTTGCAAAAATATTATTATCTTATTATTCTTTGATTGAAGGAGAAAAAGTGGTGCTATGCTGAGTTCCACGGGCAATTCTGAGAATTGTGACCGCTTAAAAGGTTATTTATTTATTTGAGTCTGTGGGCGCTCTAAGGTACACTTGGATGATTAGAATTGAAGTTACAAATAAATAAGAGTAAATAATTAAAGTATATTGAATACAAGTGTTAGTTAGTGTTATAGAGTAGTTAGTATTTGTTTTGGAGTTTCATTGGTTATAATTTGATAAGTAGATAATGGATTAGAATTAAGTTATAACTAATATTATAAGCCATATAATATATATGGTGTAATAAGTATATGTGAATTCTTATAAAGCAAATATATATTATCTTTAATATACTCTTTTATGTATTAAATAATTATTGATAATAATTAATTGGTACGAATTAATGTTTATACAATTATTCAAATTAATTCGTTGATAAAATAATTTAATTGATAAGAATTAATATTTATATTTGGTAAAAATATTTATGTAATAATTATGATTAACAAAATTAGTTAATTAAATTATATAAATATATGGTGATAGCTAATTAAATCGTGATTAACCAATTTGATTAATTAAATTAAATAAATCTATGGGAAATAATAAAGGATTTCAATAAATTGATATTTTTATTATCATTCGACAAATTTTGTAGCTATCAACTAGTTATCAATCCAAATGTAGATTTATGTGAGGGTAATGTTATTAATTTTATTTTATATTCAAGTAAATGCATATTATTCACCTCCTTTATCTATAACCAATTAATCTTATTTTATTATTATTTTTGTTTATTCAAATTTAGGCTTCTGTGATCTATATTTAGTGATAATCACTTCAAAATTCATTTGTCAACGCGTTTTGAGCCAACTAGTGTGGTTCATCATCAAGACAAGATGGAGAATCAAATAGTGGCATCGAGTTAAATAGAGAGATTGGATGAAATGACAGATCATTCAAACAACCTAACACCAAAATGATGGAGGAATCTGTACATCTTTTAAGGAATGCCATACATGATTTCATCTTGGAAATCGGTAAGCGTGTCCGTTCGAAATGATGAACCTTAATCGCAATGGCTCTTTCGTGCATGACTGTAATGTACAAATTTAAGCTTTTGTGATCCATATCTTGATTTATGATAAATTTTTCGGTGATTATCACATCAAATTCATTTGTTGACGAGTTTCAAACCAACGAGTGTGGTTCATCGTCATGACAGGATGGAGCATCAAATCGTGGCATAAAGTTAAATAGAGAGATTGGATGAAGAGACAGATCATTCCAATAGCCGAACACTGGAATGATGGAGGAATTTGTACATCTTTTAAAGAATGTCATATTTGATTTCATCTTGGAAACCAACAAGCATGCCCGTTCGAAATGATGAACCTTAATCGCAATGGTCCTTCCGTGCAGGATTGTGATGTTCGAATTTAGGCTTTTGTGACTCATATCTTGATTTTAAAGAAAATTTCCGGTGATAATTACATCAAAATTCATTTTTCGACGTGTTTTGAACCAACTAGTGTGGTTCATCATCAAGACAAGATGGAGAATCAAACCGTGGCATTAGGTTAAATAAAGAGATTGGATGAAGAGACATATCATTCCAATAGTCGAACACCAGAATAATGGAGGAATATCTGCATCTTTTAAGGAATGCCAAATCTGATTTCATCTTGGGAACCTACAAGCATGCTCGTTCAAAATGATTTTCCTTAATCGTAATGGCCCTTCTATGGAGGGTTGTAATGTTTGAATTTAGGCTTCTGTGATCCATGTCTTGATTTTTGAGAATTTTTTTCGGTGATAATCACATCAAAATTCATTTGTCGACGCATTTCGAACCAACCAGTTTGGTTCATCATCAAGATGAGCTGGAGAATCAGATCGTGGCATTGGGTTAAATAGAGAGATTGGAAGAAGATACATATCATTCCAACAACCGAACATCAGAATGATGGAGGAATCTCTACATCTTTTAAGCAATTCTAGACCTGATTTCATCTTGGAAACCTGGAAGTGTGCCCGTTCGAAATGATTAATCGCAATGACCCTTCCGTGCAGGGTTGTGATATTTGAATTTAGGCTTCTATGATCCTTAAAATTATAGTTAAATAATAATGGAAAAATTAACATTTATGAATCTCTACAAAATATAAATAAAAATTCCAAAAAGTATAAAACCATAATCAAATTATATCAATGGCAGGTGGAATGTGAAATTCCAACCGTCTCTTTGCCACTAAGACTATGTGAGAGTATCAAGGAATCCAACTATATTAACTCAACATTTTATACAATACTTTGTCTGAATGCAATGACTTATTTACTTGGAAGCAGACCATCAATTTTAAAATTATAATAGCAAAATAATAATGGGAATAAATGATATTTATGAATTTGTATAAAAAATAAATAAAAATCCCAAAAAATGGGACTATACACATGTAATATTAGATGAGATTTGATTTCAAAGTACATTGCAATAAAGTCCTCCGGCAATCATTACAAAATAAGATGTTAAACATTTTAACCAATAGAATTCTAGATAAATAAATTTAAATATTATTCAAAAATATAAATTTCAATTTAATGTTAAACTTTGGATAAGCCTAATTTTTTTTGGTCAAAGGGAAAGTATAACTAGTCAATGTAAAACTGAATGCATATTTCCTATATAATAAAGTTTTATATGTCATTTTAAATTAATTGAGAGAATTATATATATATATATATATATATTTATGAAATGGAAGGGTAAGTGTTGGTTATGTGTTTTCAGGGTTTGATTTGATTTGTATTAGGTAAGAAATGATTTTTGCAATGATCTTAATTCTAGAAAATGGTGATTTTCTATGTTAGTGTTGACGGTGCTGGACCCGCCAACATGTCAAGGGGATTTCCCTGGTAAGAATTCCCAATTAGGCCTTAGACCGTTTAGTGTAGGAGTCCCAGCAGTGGGTCGTAGAATAATGCCATGACCACGATGTTGCATAGAGGCAAGTAAGATATTCTATCAGTAGCAAGGGTGTGACTGATGCAGTGAGTCAACAAATGAATATGAGAGGTTCAAACACTTCAAAGGGAGAGGAAGGTGAAGGTGAGTTCCAGGTTGAAAGGGATTAGTCCCAACTCGACTAGGAACACACAACACAAAGGACATGCACAACTTTCGGCAAAGCAGTCGACATGGATGCGACAGTCACAACATACAAGGTAAGATAAAATGAACAACACTCACAGATAAGTCCGAGACGAGTGTGACGATTGATATAACAAGGTTCAGAGAAAGGTCTGTCTGATGTCCGATAGAGCAGTCGACACAGACGGTGATAACATTAACAACATGTGCAACACATTAACAACAAGATTCATATAATTGCATACAAATGAGTTCATATACAAGACGCATGTTAAACAACATATATCATTAACGCAATCGGAGCAGTCCAACTACAATAACAACATATGCATGAAAATGTGTTGGCTTTTATCATATAAAGAAGTGTAAGTCACAATCATACAATACACCATGAAAACCTGCTAGCCCCATCAGTGGAATGTTACAGCCACATCCCCTTGCTCCTCCAAAGTGATGTACTAGCTCTGTGCAGTGGAGAAGCCAAAGCACATTACAATACTGTCCAAGCCTTCTTCAAGCTAGTCTTAATAGAAGCTTGGCTGACCAAAAGCCTATACAATCAGTTATGAGGGACTATTTATAGCAAAGGGAGGGGTGACCCTTGACATTCCCCTTTATGATAGTTCAACTACCCTCATGACTCTTCACCTGCTCTATGACTATTACATCCAACTGTTGACACTCAACTTACACTTGACATGACTCAACATTACAATGCACATGTACTCATGTGAGACAACATCGCTTGATCAAGCCTTACAAGACATCACTCATGCTCGGTCCGCTGTGATGAGACCAACTATTTGATATGCTTGTGATGGTGAAGGTGGTGAGCTGATGCCAAGCTTGGTCATCCATGATGATGAGCATGCACCTCATGTTGACATCTTGCTAAAGCGAACTCTTGCTTCCGTTTGCAACCGGTGCATTGGTTCGGCCCCTTCATCCAATTCATCTGCTAACATGCATATGGTCTTCTTGGGTATGGTTGAATCGACAACACACTGATGCATAGTGTCTGTGGTGATCTTCAAGTGTCTGCTAGTGGTCATGCACATCAACTTGCCGAAGTACATGTTCAGCCCCGGTTGGACTTGCTTCTTGTCTTCGCCTTGGTGACTGTGTTGAATGGGTTGGATTGCATGCATGTGCTTAACGACATGCATGCTGCTGGATCCCTTGCATGTGATCAACAACATTTCTCACCATGTTTGCTCTGTGTCGGCTGTTGGGATAGATCCTTAACTCATATCGATGCAGTTTCATCCTCGAGTGCATGTTGCACCCACTACTATTCCTGTTCCTGTTGCAACTCATTGGACTGACTGCGTAGCTTCATGTTCTTCCTGAGTTACTACTTCAACACATGCAACTCCTTCTTTGTTGCATCTTCTACCTTTGCACGATCTCCCTGTCGCACCGTCACTTCATAGCCTGAGTCTCCAAAGTTTCTTTCATTATCAATGGATCTGCTTGATCTTGCAACTTTGCTCCATCTCTATGTTGTCAACAACCTTCCCCTTGCATTCACTGCGTTCGCTGCATTCGGTATGCTGTCTTCAGCTGCTGTTCATGATGTTGCTCGTTGTAATGCTGATGTTGTCATAACTTGATGTCCTTGTCTACAAATAACTTGATGTCTTCGTGGGTAGGCAAGCTCATAAACTCTTCATCGATTACATCCCAAGCATGCTTTGAATGGTGTCCTAGTCTCTACTCACCTGGAAACCATTGTACATGTACTGCTGAGAGGCATATGAACATTTATGATACTTGGAGACATGGCAACACTCATAGAAATAAATCTGTCAGTTGAAAACCAAAATGAACATGAGAACTGACTTGTAACAGACCTGGGTGAATGGTTATGAAGGTTGCGCAATCGGGAGACCAACTGCCAAGACTTCACAAGGCATAGTTTGGGCTGCTGGGAGACTAGTTGACTGCTGGAACTATGAAATGTGCAATCCAGTTGGGTAGTTGGATGTTGGGATTGTGCAATGCGCGATTCCAGCTAGGAAAGATTGTTGGCCCAGGGAAAAATTTGCGCAATTTTTTGGGCCAAGCAGCCACTGACTTCCAGAAATGTGCAATTCAGTCTAGGAGGCCAGTGATGGGACATAATGTGAAAATATGGAGAGGAAGGTGAGCCTTCCTTCTCCAAATTGCACGATGTAGCCTTGGTGAAGGCAGAGACCAGGCCAAGGTTGGCCCAACTAGCCGAAGGGAAACTAAAAGCAAGTAAGTCAATGAATGCATGGCGACACTAAGTGATAGCAGAAGTGATTAACAGTGCATTCATAACATGAATGAAAGATTCAACAAACAGATCAACATTCATGTGGGTGAGGCAGTTCATCAGTTGGGCGAATGTTCGTGCAAAATAGTTTCATGCATGCGACAATAGTGAGATAGCAACGAATACTGAAACATAGCTAGAATAAGCTAGTATACATGTAGGCGACAACAAGCACTCAAAGAAATCAAGCAACTAGTACTCCCACAAGTGAAAACACAAAAAACGACAGAAATGCAGCACAAGGCATGGGAAGTGGGCTTACCCCAAAACAACTGAGCTAAATGTGCCAACTTCTCCTAGATGTGGTGTGGGATGTCAGAGTTGCAAGGCTGATGTGAGGAATGAGCTTTGCAATTTCCGGTTGATGGGTTTTTATAACATCGAGGTTGTGACGTGCATTCCACAAATCTAGGGGAAGCGACTCTTGGTGGGAGGTTTCTGAATTGCTCCTTGCATGTAACCTCCAACTGCTAAACATAGATCCTTGAGACAAGGGATGCCTTTGAATGCTGCCTTGGGAGAAGCAGTCTATGCATGCAAGTATGTTTTGCTCAGTCTCGGAGGGAACTAGTCAACTTAAGTGCACATGCAAGTGACTGCTCGATTGCTGGAGAAAAATGCACATTTTTGGTTGGGAGTTGGGCTGGTTGCCCAGGGGGTTTGCACAATTTCTAGGCTAAGCAGCTGACTGCTGCCCAATTTGCATAAATCCTAGGCTGAATAGCCTGTTGATGGGAAAAATTGCGCAAATCCTGTTGGGAGGGTTGGTTGGCAGGATTATGCAATCCTGGAGCCCAACAGGCTGTCAGAGGGAACTGCGCAATTCCTGGAGGGAAGGCTGGTTTCCCTCCAGAAATGCACAAATTTCACTAGGAAGCTGCTCAGCCTGCAACTGGACCAAGTTTGGGTAAGCAGCCTGTGAAGGGAAAAGATCAAACTGTGATTGATAGGCTGCCTTTGAGCAAGAAAGACACTGAAGCTTGAGGACTTGATGAAGCAAGGAAAGTTGATGTGAAGGTTGGTAGGGAGGCTCCAAAATAGGCTAAGAAAAATTTTTGGAGGGTGATTGTAGCCACTACAACACTTGGCGACACACTGGTAGAACTCTAGCTCTTTGAATGGACCTTGTTCGTGAAAAGCAAGTCTAACACCTCCAGAGTATTGCTCAATTCTTAGCTCATCTTGGCTTCATACTAGCTTGATGTAAGATGTAGCATTTGCCAGACTCTTGGTTGATTGACACACATTCCAAGCCAAGGCAACACAGTTGTTCTGATTGGGGTTGAGGGGTATATAAGTGCACAAGCTGTATATTTGTCAGAGTAATTTTCATCTCTGGTGTTGCTCCACTGCCAACAAGCCTGGACAGTACCTCGGTGGAATCACATAGGAACACAATCATGGCTCTGCAGCTAGTGAGCCTGGCCAATACCCCGGCGGAGTTACTTGCATCACCTCCTTGTGCAAGAAGCCTTTCTTTTCTTTCGCCTTATTCATTTTTCATTTGAATTTTTTGTCTTTTCATTTTTTATTTTTATCATTGTGCATAACACTTATTCATTTTAGAGGTGGAAGAGGGATCTTGACTTATTGAGAGCAGAAGAGGTTGTTCCAACAGACAAGTATTTTATGATATCTCTGATGTGCCTAAAGGTTTTCCCCCTCACTTTACTCTACTTGACTGAGTTGATAATGGTTAACCCAAAAACAACCGACTAGAGAAGGTGACATAGTTAGCGCACGAGCGTTGCTTTTTCACCAAGGCTTGCTTCGAACAATATGTATTTTCCTTCAATGCATCATGGACTAAAAGTAAAAAAGCTCATCTTACAGAGGCAAGATGATAGATAACCAAGCAGTGATAGTTGTACAAGCCCTCTTGTACTTCACCCAGCTCGTTTCAAGAGTCATACATGGTTTCATGCCAACTAACCTACAAATGAAACAAGCGAATGAACTAATAAATCAATAAAGAAAAGCAAGAGTATAAGAAAAAATGAAAGTGAAGCAAGTAAACAAACAAGCGAACAAAGCATATAAGCATGCAAGCAAACAACTAAAAGCAAACACTACTTATACTCCTACACTAACAGTGGATGGGCCTGATCACGTGAAGTGATATTTCCAATGCAACCACCAGTGCATTGGTAGACCCATGTTGGTGAAGCCTTGGTCCGGAAGTAACCCAGTTGTGTAGACCAACATACAAGAAAGATATAACAGTGAAGATAGCCACACTTTGTGTTTCAAAGTGCCCACGAGAACTAAGTGAGTGCATGTGCATGACAGACAGGTCATGGACTTATCATGGTGTTGTGTGACACTACGTGAAAATTTGAAGCAAAAGCACACTCTTGACTGAGACATGCAAGAAAACGAAAGAAACAAATATAAATTGCATAGCGAATGAGTGCTTGCAATATAAGACTCCTCCAATGCATGAGAAATGGGATCGTGTAGTTTGAGTGGAGGAAGTGTGATCTATGTGTGAGATGGATCTTCAATGCATACAGACGAGTGAGGAGGAGACTTGGGTGATTGAACAATTTCGTGATCAGAAGTTAGACTGACCCCAAGAGAGCGAGGTCTTGACATAACCATTAGCTCGGGTTGAAGTGCCTCGACAGTCTTGGGTGTCTCAGCTTCATCATTAGGTAGATCATCATAAATTGGTGGCTTCGAAAGATCAACTGTGATAGATTCATGATCGTGATAAAAAATGGAAGCAAATGGATCACGACTGCCACAATCAGAAAAATCAATGAATTCTTCGGCATCCTCATGATCAGATGAATCAAACAGAGGGGTAGATGAAAAGCAAACGAACTCATCCTCTGTGTTTCCAAAAAAGATAGATGAAGGATCAAGTGGATCTTCAATGAATAACTTGTCCTCTCCGTTGTTGAATGATGGACTAGCATCCAGTGAGTACTGCGAGTGATTAACAATGGGTGCATCTGTGGATGAAGAGACACATGAAAAATCATGGATGGCAGGTTCACCAAAGAAGCTAGGAAAGAACGGAGAGGGCTCGGATGAACGAGAGTCATATGTCACTGAGTATTGATGTTCAAGCTCCCACTCATACTCTTCGTTAATGACAACGCATGTTGGTTGTGCAACACCAACTCCGTGAGTGGGTTGTTCCTCATTCACAACAAGTGAAGAGTTTGGAATGGATGAACACAAGACAATATCATCCAGAGGAACACCTGAGTGCGAAGACAGAGGTCGAAGAAAAGAATGCATATGGAAAATCGAAGGAATAACAACCAACTCTGCGTGAGAATTGAGTGGTGTGATGTTGGGAGGGTGTGAAGGGTGAAAAAATGTGCGAACATGATCCTCAACATCACTGGGCGATGGTGGAACTGTTGAATGAGAGGGAGGCAGACAATCCATTGAGATAGTGAGTGCTGCCACATGGGATTGCACAGTTCCATCAATGAAGAAGGTTGAGCGAGGCTTGAAATCAAGCTTCATGTTGGGATGGGAAAATTTCTTAAGGCAGTACTCAAACTGGTCCCAAAGATAAGAAAACTTCATCTAGCTCCTTGGAGCTTGAAACTGTAATTCACGGAAGCGCTGCCAAAAATCAATAACGGATTCATGCGGAGCCCTCCATTGCTGTAACAGTTTCCGTTCAAGATGATCTGGATCAAAATGACAGAGCGTGTCTTCAGTAGGATCACATAAGTGCTCAAATGAGTGCATGGTGTTAGCCGATAGGCTGAGCACCCAACAAAATGGAGATTCACGAAGTGTGAATGCAAGCAATAAACCAACCTGTTCATCAGTAAACTCATCTTCCTCAAAAATCATGGAAAGAAAGTTATGTAAGTGCTCAGGCTAGGCCAGTTCGCCTTCACCATCATACATGTGATTGGATAAGAGATTGAAAAGCTTCCCCGAGATGGATACATCTTCACGATTGCAAAAACACCTTGAGGAAAAAAGAATGCAAGACTCCATGAAAGATATGCAAAGGTTCAAAACTGGATGAGAGGACACTGCTTGTCATTAGTTCCTCCTTCTAGCACCAGAAATGTTGATGGTGATGGACCCACCAACATGTCAAGGGGATATCCTCGGTAAGAAGTTCCAATTAGACGTCAGACTGTTTGGTGTAGGAGTCCCAACAATGAGTCTTAAGGTAATGCCTTGATCACGATGTCGCGCAGAGGCAAGTAAGATAACTCTGTCAGTAGCAAGGGTGTGACTAATGCAGTGAGTCAAGGAATAAGTATGAGAGGTTCTAACACTTCAAAGGGAGAGGAAGGTGAAGGTGAGTTCCAGGTTGAAAGAGATTTGTCCCAACTCTGCTAGGAACACACAACACAAAGGACATGCACAACTTCCAGCAGAGCAGTCGTCACAGATGCGACAGTCACAACATACAAGGTAAGATAACATGAACAACACTCATGGATTAGTCCGAGACGAGTGTGATGGTTGATATAACAAGGTTCAAAGAAAGGTCTGTTTGATGTCCGACAGAGCAGTCGACACAGACAGTGACATCATCAACAACATATGGAACACATTAACAATAAGATTCATATAATTGCATACAAATCAGTTCATATACAAGTACATAAGTTAAAAAACATATATCATTAAGGCAACTAGAGCAGTCCAACTACAATAACAACATATGCATGAAAATGTGTTAGCTTTTATCATATAAAGAAGTGTAAGTCACAATTATAAAATACACCATGTAAACCTGCTAGCCCCATCAGTGGAACGTTACAGCCACATCCGCCTACTCCTCCAAAGAGATGTACTAGCTCCATGCAGTGGAGAAGCCAAGGTGCATTACAATACTGTCGAAGCCTTCTTCAAGGTAGTCTTAGTAGAAGCTTGGCTGACCAAAATCCTATACAATGAGTTATGAGGGACTATTTATAGCAAAGGGTGGGTGACCCTTGAAATTCCCCTTTGTGACAGTTCAACTGCCCTCATGAATCTTCACCTACTCTATGACTGTTACATCCAACTGTTGACACTCGACTTACACTTGACATGACTCAACATTACAATGAACATGTACTCATGTGAGACAACATGGATTGAGAAAGCCTTGCAAGACATCACTCACGCTTGGTCCGCTGTGATGAGACGAACTGTTTGACATGCTTGTGATGATGAAGGTGGTGAGCTGATGCCAAGCTTGGTCGTCCATGATGATGTGCATGCACCTCATGCTGACATCTTGCTGAAGCGAACTCTTGCCTCCATTGCAACTAGTGCATTGGTTCAGCCCCTTCATCCAACTCATATGCGAACATGCGCATGATATTCTTAGGCATGGTTGAATCGACAACACACTGATGCATAATGTGCATACTGATCTTCAAGTGTGTGTTGGTGGTCATGCACATCAACTTGCCGAAGTACATGTTCAACCCCAGTTGGAATTGCTTCTTGTCTTCGCCTTAGTGACTATGTTGAATGGGTTGGATTGCATGTGTGTGCTCAACGACATGCATGCTGCTGGATCCCTTGCATGCGATCAATAACATTGCACACCATGTTTTCTCTGTGCCAGCTACTGGGATAGATCCTTAACTTGTACTGGCGCAACATCATCCACAAGTGCATGTTGCACCCATTGTTATTCCTGTTCCTGCTACAAGTCATTGGACTATCTGTGCGACTTCATGTTCTTCCTGAGTTGCTCCTTCAACACATGCAACTCCTTCTTTATTCCATCTTTTGCCTTCGCGTGATCTTCCTTTCACGCCATCACTTCATAGCCTAACGCTCCAAAGTTGCTTTCATTATTAGTGGATCTGCTTGATCTTGCAACTTTTTTTACCTCTATGTTTTTAACAACCTTCCCCTTAAATTCGTTGCATTTAGTTTGTTTTCTTCAGTTGTTGTTCATGATACTGCTCGCTGTAATGCTATTGCTGTCATATCTTGATGTCCTTGTCTATGAACAACTTGATGTCTTCATGGGTAGGAAAGCTCATAGACACTTCATCAATTGCATCCCCAAGCGTGCTTTGAACGGTGTCCTCGTCTCTGATCTCCTGGAAACCATTGTACATGTACTGCTGAGAGGCATATGAACACCTGTAATACCTGGAGACATGGCAACACTCATAACAAGAAATCTGTCAGTCGAAAACCAAAATGAACATGAGAACTTACTTGCAACATACCTGGGTGAATGATTATGAAGGTTGCGCAATTTCGGCCGGGAGGTCAGGAGATTGACTGCCAAGACTGCTCAAGGCATATTTTGGGCTGCTGGGAGACTGAATGACTGCTAGAACTCCGAAATGCACAATCCAATTGGGCAGTTGGCTGCTAGGATTGCACAATGTGTGATTCCAGCTGGGAAAGTCTGCTGGCCCAGGGACATATTTGTGCAAATTTTTGGGCCAAGCAGCCACTGACCTCCAGAAATGCGCAATTTAGTCCAGGAGGCCAATGCTAGGCCAGAATGTGTAAATCTGGAGAGGAAGGGGAGCCTTCCTTCTCCAAATTGCGCAATGCAGCCTTGTTGAAGGCAGAGACCGGGCCAAGGTTGGCTGACTTGCCAATGGGCAACTGAAAGCAAGTCAATGAATGCATGGCGACACTAAGTGATAGAAGAAGTGATTAATATTGCCTACAAAACATGAATGAAAGATTCAACAAACAAATCAACATGCATGTGGGTGAGGCAGTTTGCCAGTTGGGCGAACGTTCGTGCAAAACAATTTCATGCATGTGACAACAGTGAGATAGCAATGAAAACTGAAACAGAGCTAGTCGAAGCTAGTATACATGTAAATGATAACAAGCACTCAAAGAAATCAAGAAAACAATACTTCCACAAGTGAAAACACAAAAGGCGACAGAAATGCAACACAAGGCATGGGAAGCAGGCTTACCCCAAAACAACTGAGTTGAATGTGCCAATTGCTCCTAGATGTGATGTGGGATGTCAAAGATGCAAGGTTTATGTGAGAAATGAGCTTTGCAACATGCAGTTGATGAGTGATAACATCGAGATTGTGACATGCATGCCACAAATCTAGGGGAAGCGACACTTGGTGGCAGGTTTTTGAATTACTCCTTGCATGTAACCTATAACTGCTAAACATAGATCCCTGAGACAAGGGATGCCTTTGCATGCTGCCTTAGGAGAAGTAGCCTATGCATGCAAGACTATTTTTCTCGGTCCCATAGGGAACTGGTCAACTCAGCTGCACATGCAAGCGACTGCTCGACTGCTGGAGAAAAATGCACATTTCTGGTTGGTAGTTGGGCTGGCTACTTAGGGGTTTTCACAATTTCTAGACTGAGCAGCTGACTGCGGTCCAGATTTCCACAAATCCTTGGCTGAACAACCTGTTAATGGGAAAAATTGCGCAAATCATGCTAGGAGGGTTGGCTGGCAGGATTGCGCAATCCTAGAGCCTAACATGCTGTCAGAGGGAATTGCACAATTCCTGGAGAGAAGGCTGGTTTCTCTCTAGAAATCTACAAATGTCACTGGGAAGCTGCTCAGCCTGCAACTGGACCAAGTCTAGGTAAGGAGCCTATGAAGGGAAAAAATCAAACTGTGATCGACTGGCTGCCTTTGAGCAAGAAAGACACTGAAGCTTGAGGACTTGATGAAGCAAGGCAAGTTGTTGTGGAGGTTGGTAGGGAGGCTCCAAAATAGGCTAAGGCAAAATTTTGGAGGGTGGTTGTAGCTGCTACAACAGTTAGGTAGAGTTTTTTTGGTCATTTATTCTATTTTATGTGATTGATTCTATGTTTCTAGCAAGTGTCTAGCATGGTTCATTGGTTTGGAGATTGAATACGTGGATTTTGAGGAAAACATGTGTTAGTGTAAAGCATTTTGTTTGCAGTATGTTTTTTGTTGTGGATCCTTTCCGTATGTCCCTCGGGATGGATTGAATCCATTGGCCAAATCTTTTGGTGCCTTTGTTAAGGTTCCCATTAATATACAACATTAGATTCTTGAAAGGTAGCAACTATAGAGGAAGGTGTAATTCCCCATAAGGAATAATTTACTAATCCATTTCCTATCCCTTCTTTGGTTCATGCACCCTCAACTTTAACTCTTGGCTCAATGTTTTCATCTTTGAAAGGTGTCGAGGGAAAAGTGGAAGATATTACAAGCACATGTATGAGTCAAGGGACTAGTTTTGCTAAAATAAACACGAAGTGTGTGCGAACTTGGGAGGAGAAGGTTGATATGATGGTTGGAAATGACATCATGATCAATGATATCTTGAAGTTTTTAGGCAAATCCCTATTTGGGTAGCTCAATAGTAAGGGGGTTCAAATGGATTCTTTATCCCAATGGTTGGATCTTAATTAGCCCCAATATTATGATATATACTGATATGGAATTTAACTAAGATAAAGAATGAAAGGTATTACAGACTCATGTGCATGGATGTGCCTATGTTACTTATGCAACGGATCGATAAGATTGCTAGAACACATAGACACTAAGACAATGAGAGAAAACATAACAATCAAACATGTAAACAAAACAAGTTTAATAAGGAGTTCACCCAATGCTCCTGGGCTACATCTCCTGGTCCAACCTTTCAGTGGTGGCCTCTCTATTATGTTTTCAAGCAGAGTTTTTACAACAGTGAGCTCGATTCGAGACTCACTAAACAGAATGAAGTCAGTAAGACTGGGGTACATAGAATCTCCTTATTGAAAGTCGACCGCTGAGGGTCATAGTAGTATGATGGGTCTATGTCGAGGAGTTGCTTGAACCTCTCAAGCCTTCAATGGAGTACACAAACTCTGTGACTCTCTTTGGCTTTGTCTAGCTTGTTGCTCCCTTCAAGTCAGCTCGACTTCTACTCTTTGTTTTATGTTATTATCTTTCTGCGTCTTGGTGTGTTGCCCCCTCCTCTCTACTTCTGTCAGTTCATGGCTTTAAAGTCAATCTGTTCTTTGACTGCTCGTTTCCGCTTCCCGGCGTTCTGGTTTCCTTTCCTCTGTCCGTTTGAATTCATCTACTCTGCATCATCATCACTGGGTAATGCCTCGTAGGGAGATGGCCACCTGTTTGCTAACGAACTGGGTGTTAGATTCCCCGAATCATACTCGAATGGCTGTTTAATCTATTTGCTTCAAGATCGCCCGCGAACACAAATCGTTTGCCAACTCATCATCCACGTCGGACTTCAAATCCCCTGTCATCTTACTTTTTGTCCTCTCAAATCCGGTCAGTCATTGGGACGTATCTCCGTCGTCGATTTGGACCCCCCAGATCCTACAGTTGTCCTTCATATGGGGCGGACATGTCACACGATGTTTACCCATCCGATGCGGGTGGTTTTCTCTCTCTTCCGCCAGACGCGTGTCGCTCAATGTGTGGCATTGGGTGGGACTCAGTCAAAACTGCTTACCACCTTGAAGCCTTTCGATATCCTACTGGTTTTGGGGAATCCCACGCTACAGAATCGAAACAGTTACTTTTTCGAATTTTAAAGCGTTTTCAGGTCCAGGTTCTTCGGGGCTTTCCTTCACTGAGGGGGATGCCCTAAATCACGTATCAGAATCCACCTGTGTTTCTTGATCTGGCATCTGATTTTGCCAGTTTTGTGCAATTTCGCTTTACCATGGGCCAATGGTCTACGCGCTCGACCAAGGGTCCTCGTTGCTCCGCTCTGGCCATAACTGCAATTGTTATGAGGTTTACTTCTGATAGCTTCGATTTTCTAAGACTTGAATCTTTTACCATAATTTGAAACAACCATGAAAACTTAGAAAGTTTTTAAGATCCAATTCAGATCATGGCCTTCCCACTGAAAAGCTTTTGGACCACCAAAAGTTGGTTTTATTTTAAGAATCAATCAAGTGAGGGTATTGCTTCCTCGCTTGCTCAATTTCTATCCATTTCACACTGCTTGGCTTTGAACCTTTGAGTCCGATCCTAAGGTACTCAACATCACCTCTGCGTGTAGTTCTTACCTTCCTGTCCAAAACTGTATCTTCTAGCAACTCATTAAGATATTTAGGTAACAGATCATCAATAGAAGGAAATTGACTCTGCTCTTCGGAATCTTCAATTAATGAAGGTTCAAATAGTCTCAAGTTGTCTGCATTAACAACTAAGTAGATGTGCATGTAAGCTGGTAGATCAAGGTGAAAATCATTCTCACCAATTTTCTCAAGTATATTGAAAAGTCCATACCTTATTGGCTTCAACTTCTTACCTTCACCTTGCATCTTGTCTTTGCTGATATACAACCAGACTTGGTCACCAACTTGGAAACTATGCTCCATCTGATGCTTGTCATGCCTTGCCTTGTACTCGGCTTGGCTCTTTTCTAGCTATTCCTGTACTGCCTGGTGAATCTCTTGGATTTGTTCAATGAACTTGGTTGCCTTGTACACATCAATGTGTCCATCAACTGCTATGTCTTTACGAAAGACAAAATCCAAGGGAGACCTTGGTGTGAAACCAAAACAGGTCTCAAAAGGAGATCTCTGTGTAGAAGAATGTTTAGCCTAGTTGTAAGCATGCTGCACATAACATAAATGTTCATCCCAAAGTTTGGGATGCTTGCTGCAATAGCCTCTGAGCAACTGGATCAGTTTCCTGTTGACCACTTCTATTTGGCCATCTGTTTGCGGATGAAAAGCTATGCTTTTCTTCAGCCTAGTGTCCATCAATTCCTACAAACTTGACCAAAATTTTCCAACAAATCGGGTATCTCAATCAGATATTATGGAAGTGGGAAATCCAAAATGAACCCGTACATGCTGAAAGAACAACTTTGCAGTTTGTTTAGCTGTAATCTGTTTGTTACAAGGTATTAAAATACACATTTTGCTGAATGTATCCATAACAACATATAAATAATCATGACCTTTCCTATATTTAGGCAGTCCTCCAACAAAGTCCATGGAAACACTTTCCCAAGGATGAGAAGGAACTGGTAGTGGAGTGTACAAGCCTAGTTTTCTATTGCTGGGCTTGCTTTGAGCACACATGGTACACCCTCTTACATATCTAGAAACTGTCTCATTCATTTTTGGCTAATAACAAAATCTTTGCAGCTGTGCAACCGTTTTACTTACCGCAAAGTGACCTGATATTAGAGAAGAGTGTGCTTCTCGAATTATCTTTACTCTTTTAGTTTGTGGAATGCATAGCTTCACACAATGATACAAGAGTTGGTCCTTAATGTGATAATCCAATTCTTCTACTCGTTTACCTTGACCTAAAGTTGCATATACATCTTTAAAATCTATAACTTGAGCATATTGTTCAATGTCGCTCTCATGCAATACTGAGTTATGCTAAAGTAGAGTAGATGCATTTATAACTGGTCTAGATAACATATCTGCAACTTTATTGTGTATGCCCTTTTTGTATCTGATGAATAAATGAAACTGTTGTAGAAAACCCATCCATCTATAGTGTCTTGATTGCTGCAACTTAGTTTGGGATTGTAGATATTGAAGTGGTTGATGATCAGTATGTATAACTGTCTCTTTGCCCATTAAGTAATGTTTCCACTTTTTCACACTCTGTACTAATGCACACAATTCCTTATCATATGTGGGATAGTTAACTACTGCAGAATTAAATGTCTCAGAATGATAACATATGGGTTTACCGTGCTGCATCAACACAGTGCCCATGCATAGTCACTGGCATATGTTTCAATCTCAAATGGTCTTTGAAGATCGGGCAGTGCTAGTACTGGTGTTGTACTAATCTTTTCTTTCAAGGTGTCAAAGGCTTTCTGTTGTTAGCCTCCCCACCGAAACACCTTGTTCAATCATGTTAAAGCATGTAAGGGAGTTGCAATTAAGGAAAAGTTAGAAATAAACTTCATGTAAGGGAGTTGCAATTAAGGAAAAGTTAGAAATCAACTTTCTCCAATATTGTGCTGCTCCTAAGAAGCTTCTAACCTCTGTAGTAGATTTGGATTTAGGCCAATTTACAATGACTACAACCTTAGAGGGATCTATCTTCAATTCACCACCCCCTACCATATGTCCCAAATAATTCAAAGACGTTTTTCCAAATTCACATTTTCCGAGTTTAACATAAAAATTTTGTCTTTTCAAAACATCTAGTGTCTACTTAACATTTTTTAAATGTTCTTCCCATGTTTTGCTAAATATAAGAATGTCATCCAGATATAAAATAACAAAATCATCAAGAAAAGGTCTGAGTACATCATTCATTACTCTCATGAAAGTAGTAGGAGCATTAGTTAATCCAAAAGGCATAACCAAAAACTCATACAATCCCTGCTTTGTTTTGAAAGCTGTCTTCCATGCATCTTGCTCTGCAACTTTGACCTGATGATAGCCACCATGCAATTCTAACATGGAAAAATAAACAACTTATTTCAACTGATCTAATAGATCGTCTATGCGAGGAAGGAAATAACGATTTTTGATCGTTATCTTATTCAGTGCTTGGTAATCAATGCACATTCTCCACGAGCCATCTTTCTTTTTCACCAAAACAATTGGAGACCCACATGGTGATGTGCTAAGTCTGATGAACCCCTTCTTGAGCAGCTCCTATACCTGCTTCTTGATTTCTGCATTCTCTAAAGCGGACAACCTGCACATTCTGATGTTAGTCAATGGAGCATCTTGCTGCAAATTAATATCATGCACTATTTCCTTTTTGGGTGGCAGACCTTTAGGTTCTTGAAACAATACATCATATTCTGAAACAAATTTTTCTAAATCAGCTTGCTGTTTAACATCACAACCCTCAAATAGATTGATTTTATCAGGTTTCTTTTCCTTTACAACCATCAGTAAATATTGTTTACATGAATTTACAATTCGTTTCATCTGCCCTGAGTTTATGAGAGTATAATTATTTTTGAGCTTATGAGCTCTTACAATATATTCAATTCCATCTTTAACGAGTTGATACTTGTTCTCAGCTTTATAGAAAATGGCTTTTCTATCATACAAGTAAGGACTTCCTAAAACAATTCCACATATATCCAAAGGAACTATATCTAACTCAACCTCATCTACAAATGCTGACCCAAAAGAAAACTTATGTTTACATTGTCTAGTCACTTGTAGCTTTGCTTTATCACATAGCCAACCTAATGAACATGGTTTCTTGTGAGGTGTGGTTATTAATCCGAATTTCTTTACAGTTGCTTCATAAATTAAATTTACTTGTGAGCCACTATCAAACAAAGTATCGATCTTTTGATGATTAGAAATAACTCGAATATGAAAAAGATCACGTCTTTTTCTCTAATTTTCTTCATTATCAGTAGATTGTGCAAAATTACTAGTAGATGCTTCAAAATTTTTACCTTTTATACCTGTGGTTGCGATTGTTGCTTCATCTCCTGAGTCTGACCCCAAATCCTTTTGAATAGCTGCAACAGTCTTCTTCTTCTTGCCCTCGAACTTCTTAGGTTTTAGCTTCGGATGCAGAATCCAACAATGTTCATCGTCATGCCCATCCTTCTTACAGTACGTGCATGAGGACTTGCTCTTCTGTACAATGTTTGTCTTCCTCTCTTTCCCTTTATGTTTTATTTTCTCCTTATTTTTGCTTGCAGTGGGTTGGGATGATCACCGAACTTCTGGGTTCCCATTCTTACCTCTAGCTTCTAGATGCGTAGCCTGAAAAGATATCTCATCTATGCTAGCGGGGTTAAACATGAGGATAGTGTGCCTCATGTAGCTGCGTAGACCACCTATATACTTCAATAGAGTCTTAGGTGAGTCCAAAGAAATTCCTAGAATCAAAGCTCTTTTCCTAAATTCTTGGGTGTAACCTTGTACACTTTGCCATTTTAGTTGTCGAAGAGTTTGCCAGCTCATCATGGCTTGCTGCATGTAGGCTAGTGGATATAATTTCTTTTTAATTGCAGAAACAAATTCACTCTAGATAGAAATAATCTTACCATGTTTCTTCATGTCAGCTTGTGTCCTGCCTTCCCACCATACCAAGGCAGTTCCTCCAAGGCGTAGGCTGGACAACTGAACCTTACTCTTGTCTGAGTCAATGCTCTGCACTCTGCAATAAACATCAATCTGTCTGATCCAATCCAGCTTCTCTGCATTCAACTCTCCATCATATATTGGTAAATCAAATTTAACATCTAATTTAATCAAAGATGTCTTCTTTTTATTTTCAGGGCTATTGAGAGATGTGATAAATTTTTATTCTTTCACTTTTCCTTTGGAGTGGTCATCGAGGAGAGATTCTTCTACTCATTTGAATTGTTTGGAGCTTGATGAATCTTCATCTCTATGTTTCTTATAGTCCCTATACATTTCCTCCACCGTGGATTTCAGGGTCATAAAACTATCCATGAACTGGGGGTCTGATTCCAAGGGATTTTCTTTTGACATTTTCCTCTTAGAATAGACTCTTCCAATTTCCAGGTTAGTTTCAGCCAATTCTCCTTCTCCTAATTTAAGCTTTGATCTAGTTAGCATTCAACAATAAATTCCAACATAGGCTTGTCTATCTTTAATAAACTTGAGCTCTGATACCTCTTGATCTGGAATTTATCCAGGATAAAGAATGAAAGGTATTCCAGACTCATGTGCATGGATGTTCCTATGTTACTTATGCAACGGATCAATAAGATTGCTAGAACACATAGACACTAAGGCAATCAAAGAAAACATAATAGCCAAACATGTAAACAAAACAAGTTTAATAAGGAGTTCACCCAATGCTCCTGGGCTATGTCTCCTGGTCCAACCTTTCAGTGGTGGCCACTCTATTATGTTTTCAAGTAGAGTTTTTACAACAGTGAGCTCGATTCGAGACTCACTAACATAATGAAGTGAGTAGGACTGGAGTGTACAGACTCTCCTTACTGAAACTCGACCGGTGAGGGCCACAGTAGTATGACAGGCCTATGTCGAGGAGTTGCTTGAACCTCTCAAGCCTTCAATGGAGTACATAGATTCTCTGACTCTCTCTGGCTCTATCTAGCTCGATGCTACCTTCAGGTCAGCTCAACTTCTACTCTTTATTTTCTGCTATTAGCTTTCTTCATCTCTATGTGTTGCCCCCTCCTCTTTGCTTCTATCAGTTCATGGCTTTAAAGCCAGTCTGTTCTTTGATTACTCGTTTCCACTTCTTGGCCTTTTGGTTTCCCTTCCTCTGCCCATTCGAATTCCTCTACTTTGCTTCATCATCACTAGGTAATGCCTCGGAGGGAGGTGGCCACCTGTTTTCTAACGAACTGGGTGTTAGATTCCCTGAATCATACTCGAATGGTCGTTTAATCTGTTTGCTTCAAGATCGCCCGTGAACATGAATCGTTTGCCAACTCATCATCCACGCCAGACTTCAAATCCCGTGTCATCTTGCTTTTTGTCCTGTCAAATTCGGTTAGTCATCGGGACGTATCTCCACCATCGATCTGGACCCCCCAGATCATATGGTCATCCTTCATATCGGGCGGACAAATCGCATGAACCCTTCCGATGCAGGCAGTTTTCTCTCTCTTCCGTCGGATGGGGGAGACTCTGTCAAAACTGCTTACCACCTCGAAGCCTTCAGATATCCTATCAGTTTTGGGGAATCCCGTGCTACGGAACAGAAACAATTACTTTTCTGAATTTTATAGCGTTTTCGGGTCTGGGCACTTCAGGGCTTTCCTTCACTGAGGGGGACGCCCTACAATACGCGATTAGCGCTAATCACTTATCATAATCCACTTTTGTTTCTTGATCTGGCCTCCGGTTTTGCTAGTTTTGTGCCATTGCGATTTACCATGGGCCAACGGTCTGCATGCTCGACTGAGCGTCCTCATTGCTCCACTCTGGCCACAACTTCAATTTTTATGAGGATTCCTTCTGATAGCTTCAATTTTCTAAGACTTGAATCTTTTAGCATAATTTGAAACAGCCACGAAAACTTAGATTACCACATTTTGAGAGTTTAACATAAAGAATTGTATGCATTAGTACAGAGTGTGAAAAAGTGGAAACATTACTTAATGGGAAAAGAGACAGTTATACATACTGATCATCAACCACTTCAATATCTACACTCCCAAACTAAGTTGTAGCAATCAAGACACTATGAATGGATGGGTTTTCTACAACAGTTTCATTTAGTCATCAGATATAAAAAGGGCATGCACAATAAAGTTGCAGATATGTTATCTAGAATAATTATAAATGCATCTACTATACTTAAGCATACTTCAGTATTGCATGACAGCTACATTGAACAATATGCTCAAGATATAGATTTAAAAGATGTATATGCATCTTTAAGTCAAGGCAAACGAGTAGAAGAATTGGATTATCATATTAAGGACCAACTCTTGTATCATTGTGGGAAGCTATGCATTCCACAAACTGAAAGAGTAAAGATAATTCGAGAAGACAACACACTTCTCTAAATATCAGGTCACTTTGGTGCAAGTAAAACGGTTGCACAGCTGCCAAAGATTTTGTTATTTGGCCGAAAATGAATGAACAGTTTCTAGATATGTAAGAGGGTGTACCATGTGTGCTAAAAGCAAGCCCAACAATAGAAAAACTAGGCTTGTACACTCCACTACCAATTCCTTCTCATCCTTGGGAAAGTGTTTCCATGGACTTTGTTGGAGGACTGCATAAATCTAGGAAAGGTCATGACTATTTATATGTTATTGTGGACAGGTTCAGCAAAATGTCTATTTTAATACCTTGTAACAAACAAATTACAGCTGAACAACTGCAAAGTTGTTCTTTTAGCATTTATGGGTTCATTTTGGATTACCCACTTCCATAATATCTGATCGAGATACCCGATTTATTGGGAAATTTTGGTCAAGTTTGTGGGAATTGATGGACACCAGGCTGAAGAAAAGAACAACTTTTCATCTGCAAACATATGGCCAAACATAAGTGGTCAACAGGGCAGTGATCTAGTTGCTCAGAGGCTATTGCAGCAAGCATCCCAAACTTTGGGATGAACATTTATGCTATGTGCGACATGCTTACAACTAGGCTAAACATTCTTCTACACAGAGATCTCCTTTTGAGACTTGTTTGGTTTCACACCAAGGTCTCCCTTGGATTTTGTCTCAGGTAAAGACATAACAGTTGATGGACACAGTGATGTGGACAAGGCAACCATGTTAATTGAACAAATCCAAGAGATTCATCAGGTAGTACAGGAACATCTAGAAAACAGCCAAGCCAAGTACAAGGCAAGGCATGACAAGCATCAGATGGAGCATAGTTTCCAAGTTGGTGACCAAGTTTGGCTGTATATCACCAAAGATAGGATGCAAGGTGAAGGTAAGAAGCTAAAGCCAATAAGGTATGGACCTTTCAAGATACTTGAGAAAATTGGTGAGAATGAAATTTGCCTTGATCTACCAGCTTACATGCACATCTACTCAGTTGTTAATGCAGACAACTTGAGACTATTTGAACCTTCATTAATTGAAGATCCCGAAGAGCAGAGTCAATTGCCTTTTATTGATGATCCGTTACCTGAATGTCTTAATTAGTTGTAGGAAGATACAGTTCTGGACGGGAAGGTAAGAACTACACGCAGAGGTGATGTTGAGTACCTCAATATCGGAATCAAAGGTTCAAAGCCAAGCAGTGTGAAATGGATAGAAATTGAGTAAGCGAGGAAGCAATACCCTCACTTGATTGATGCTTAAAAGAAAACCAAGTTTTGGTGGTCCAAAAGCTTTTTCAGTGGGAAGGTCGTGATCCGAATTGGATCCTAAAAACTCTCTAAGTTTTCATGACTATTTCAAATTATGCTAAAAGATTCAAGTCTTAGAAAATCGAAGCTATGAGAAGGAATCCTCAAAACAATTGCAGTTGTGGCTAGAGCGGAGCAACGAGGACCCTCGGTCGAGCGCGCAGACCATTGGTCGATGGTAAAGCACAATGGCACAAAATTGGCAAAACCAAAGGCCAGATCAAGAAACAGAGGTGGATTCTGATACGCAATTAGCACTAAGCGCTAATCCCATATCACAGGGTGTTCCCATCAGTGAAGGAAAGCCCCGAAGCACCAGGACCTGAAAACACTATAAAATTCGGAAAAGTAATTGTTTCGGTTCCGTAGCGTGGGATTCCCCAAAACCAACAGGATATCGAAAGGCTTCGAGGCGGTAAGCAGTTTTGACTGAGTCCTGCTTGATGCCACACATCGAGTGACACGTGTCCGACAGAAGAGAGAGAAAACTGCCCGCATTGGACGGGTAAACATCGTGCGACTCGTCCGCCCTATATGAAGGACGACTGTAGGATCTGCGGGGTCTAGATCGATGGTAGAGATACGTCCCGATGACTAACCGAATTTGATAGGACAAAAAGCAAGATAACAGGGGATTTGAAGTTCGACGTGGATGATGAGTTGGCAGACGATTCGTGTTCGCGGGCAATCTTGAAGCAAACATAACAGGATAATGGAAGGCTTCAAGGTGGTAAGTAGTTTTGACTGAGTCCCGCCCGATGCAAAACCATACCAAGGCAGTGCCTCCAAGGCGTAGGCTGGCCAACTGAATCTTACTCTTGTCTGAGTCAATGCTTTGTACTCTGCAATAAACATCAATCTGTCTTTCATATGGGTTTACCATGCTGCATCAACACTGCTCCCATGGCATAGTCACTAGCATCTGTTTCAATCTCAAATGGTCTTTTGAAGATCGGGCAATGCTAGTACTGGTGTTGTACTAATCTTTTATTTCAAGGTGTCGAAGGCTTTTTGCTGTTTGCCTCCCCACTGAGACACCTTGTTCAATCCTGTTAAAGCATGTAAGGGAGCTGCAATTAAGGAAAACTTAGAAATAAACTTTCTCCAATATTGTGTTGCTCCTAAGAAGCTTCTAACCTCTATAGCAAATTTGGGTTTAGGCCAATTTACAATGACTTCAACCTTAGAGGGATCTATCTTCAATTCACCACCCCTTACTATATGTCCCAAATAATTCAAAGACGTTTTTCCAAATTCACATTTTTAGAGTTTAACATAAAGTTTTTTCTCTTTTCAAAAGGTATTACCACGTTTTGATCCTAGTGTGTGGTGTGTGGTTGGTTTTGTTTTATTTTGTAATCTAAGGTTGACTATGGAAATTTTTTTAGGTCAAGGATGGAGTTGGGATCCATTAGGGTTGGTTATGCATAAATATTTAGATAAATTTGATCCTCTTAGGACTCTTGTGACTATCATTCATGTGTGGGCCATATTACTCGAGCTTCCCCTAGTCTTTTGGAACAAATTTATCCTTAAAGTTATAGGGAAGAAGATGAGGGAATTTGTAAGGTTGGAGCCAAATTGGGATACTAAGGTGGATAGGTGGTGGGCCTAGATTCAAATTGAGGTGGATCTCATAGATGGTTTAGTTGGGGATATGGATTTGGTGTTCAATGATTTTAGTAGAAAGAAAAAATGATTACTATGGGTTACCATTTTTATGATTCACATGTCATGAGGCCAACCACCTTTAAGTTTGGTGTAAAGAATATTTTATGAACTTTGAGTGGTTTAGGAAGGTGAGGGAAAAAAATCCATGAATGAGAGGAATGATGTTAGTCATAGTATTCTCAAGCACAAGGCTAACAATGGTTTATTCCCCCCCTCAATTCCAAACGTAGCAATAGGGGTCGAGTGGCAATAGGAGTGGGGCCTTTCAGTCTTCATTTATGATATATTTCTCATTTACCCTTCTTTATTTGTGGTTTCTGTTGAGTCTTGAAAATGTCATTCATTTCCATTACACTTTCACTATTATGTCCATTATATCACCTCCATTTCACTACTATGTCACCACATTCATCCCACTTTCATTATCATTGGGCCACATTTATGTTTTTTCAATCTTTATTAATTCTAAGCCTTTTAAGTGAATTTGTGGTTAAAAATTAGGAAATAATGTGCATAAGCTTATACCTAACCAATGGGTTGAGATTGTT
>APFE030093144.1:42254-73416 GCA_000404065.3 Pinus taeda
TTCATTTTGTAAATATTGCTTTGATTTGATTTGATTACTTTCAAGTTTGATAGATTAGATTTTTCATTCATGCAAGTGCGTTTTTTGCTTTGATTTCATAGGTGGCAGAGGGGCCCCTGCCTTGTATAGTTGTCATTTAATTTTGCATTTAATTTTGTTATGTTTATGTATATTAGCTGTACATAAATTGCTTTCAATTTGATTGTAGATTAGTGATGCACATAGCCTTTTAATGACTAATGACATGATAGAATCATCTTGTCCTTTTGCTGAAGCAGCAAGGATACTGGGTCTCATAGTCACTAGCTCATTGTTTGGTTATTGAATTTTATCTTGATTGAACTAATGACATGATAGAATCATCTTGTCCTTTTGCTGAAGCAGCAAGGATACTGGGTCTCATATTCATTAGAAAACCAACAAGAACAAAACGCCAAAAACAACATAAACTATAAAACAACAAAGTAAGAGAAAGGTTAACTAAGCACATATAGTGCACCACACTTCATCAGTTTACGATACCCGGATTGATAATTTATGTAGAGCAATTTAAGACGTTAAATTGACTAGACAATTTCCCCTTCCTTCAAAGTTCATAAAGTCAGATGTGATAAAGGTTTGGCTCCTTGGTTCTGATTCTTCTCATTTGTAGCCTTGTTGCCCTTCCCTCATGTTCCCCTATGCATGGTAGGCCTATTGGTGTGTGTAGTTTTGTAATAGTTTTAGCACTTTTGTGGATAAGAGGGAAGCCATTTCTCCAAAGAAAGGATATAATCTTAAGCCTCTTGTAAAATAAAACGATTATCCATCTTCATTTTATTGTCTAACCCTCCACCATATCCATCCTAATCTATTGGGGAGGACATCCCATATGTCAAAGGTGCAACAAATAGTTGTTCAAAATATTAGGAAACATAAACAATCCACCATCTCAAGGATCCTTGGAGTAGGGAAAGACCTTAAGAAGCCTTCTCCATGATTATGAATTCATATAATGCGAGAGTGATTAGGGTGCCCATAAGTAGCTAGCCCTCAAAAAACTCATTTTGAGTCACAAGTTGGAAGTGATTTTTAATTGAGAGACAAGGTGTGAAGATTTTAGAGCAAGATCCATTTTGGAAACATAGTTAAAATAGTGGTCCTTTTGCTTTTTGAATGGAGTTAGCCATTATGGGATGGTGTCCTACCTGTAATTCTCTCTCTTCGACCTTGTTCAATTCAACTATTTAGTTAAACTATAGGTTAAAGATCTCATAATTATTCTTAATGTGTTAAATGATTATGGGCCTACTGATTTCATTTCATGTTAGGGGAAAAAGTCAACCTTCTAGGGATTTTTTCAAATACCCTATACATTTTTAAAAAGGTAGTACTTCTCTTTCACACTCAAATTGTAAATTTCTTTTCTCTTATAAATGAATATATCACTAAAAAACTCTAAAGCTATGAGTGAACCAATTTGAAAAAATAGTGAATAAAAATACGATGAAAAGATGGTAAACTCACAACAAAAATATCTTATTCACTCCATCACATCCATGCATTTATAAAATGGGAAAAATAGTTTTGAAGCAATATACATAGCTTAGGTATTTTAGAGAATTTTAATTGGTTTTATTTATTAAAAACCATAAGATGCATAGGAGAACATTCACGAGATCTCATGCTTTAATATAAATGTCTTTGAAACCATAAATGACATGAAACCCTATTATAACTCTATGCAAGAGTCAAATATTAGAAATTGAGATTTAAGCTCTAATAAAGTGTGTGTTTTGTTGCACTATAAAATGTGCATGATACATAAATGATAAAAATAAATGCACTTGTCCCTAACATATTGGGATGGGGCTCTCATGGATCAATTGAATAGTATAATAACCTGGAAGAAAAGACAAATTCAGTGAGTGATTGGATTTACGAATGAACAACACACTTAATAAAGATGAATGGTTATAGACGAGGAAGAAAAAGGAAAAAATTACTCAAAATAAAAACATTCACAAAATTTGCAGAATGATGATGGATGGAATGGTCTCTCTCTTTAGCATCCAAGTGTTGGATTATATATATATCTCGAGATTTTGAATTTTCTTGATATAACTACCTATCGTAGTCATTCGGGATTAACAATTTCTGTTAAAAAACTTTTAAGCCTATCTTGTATATACTTCTTCATAGGAGGCATTACCTTGAGTGTAAATATTTCTTCCTCAATTTCTTTTAAATCTTAGCGTAATTGATTAATGGTTGCCAAGTAGTCTTTATTATCATTAACAAAAGTAACTAACCACCTTTTACTATCATCTTTTGGAAAACCAATGATATTATTGAATTCATTGGCCCTTGATGTTGTTATTATAGTCATCTCTTCTTCTAACTATTCTTTCAACATCACCGAGGAATCCCTTATTAATTGTGGCCCTTCAAGGTCTTCAACAATTTTAACCACTTTAAAGAAAGTATCATTTTTCTTCACTCAACTAGCAATTGAGTATTGTAGTACATGTACCCTTGCAGATCATACTGCTTTTATTTGGTTTATCCTCTTATTCAATGGAAAATCTTGTTGACTTACATGGAAATCATTAAAACCAGAATCTCATGCAATAAATGTATTTAAATCATTTTTAGAAAAAAAATGTTGATAATGTTCTAAATCTTTATTCAAATATTCATTAAAGGAAAAAATCCTTTGTAAAAGATTTCTTAAATCCAAATTGATGTCTAACTCTTCCAAAATGATGTTTATCTGTTTGTTAATGTTTTATGTATCAAACATCCTTATTTCGCTAAGCAACTTAGATGCTTTCTTTATTTTGATGGATGTACTTGGTGTAGTTTAAGGTGTTTGATCAGGGTGGTTATAACCAAAGGAGTTGTAAATAGAGGTTTATGGCTTAAATCCTATTTTAATTCACTTATCTTCCTCTTTTAGTCTTATATTTTCTAACTCTTGCTCCAAGTCAGAGTGGGAAAGGGTGTCTCGTATAGTCATGTTTGGTTTCAAAAGTCATGTGGGTCTAACCCTTGAAACATCCACCTTTGGTCTCCATTTCTTCGCCACCTTTTTATTTCTAATATGAAATTTCTCATTTTGTAATTTTCTTTCTACCCTATTATATTGGGCATTGTTCATAATTAAGGAATATTCTTCAAAGACTGTTGGCTCTTCGTGAGCCAATTTTTTTCAAATCTCTTAATTTTTTTTAACCTTAATGGTACCCAACTGTGTGTTGTAGAACTATCAATTTCCACATCATTAGGGTCTTCAAGTTGGTGTGAATCCTTCTTGCTTAAGATTTTCTTAATTTTCGAATGTGAAAAAGCATGAGTTTTCTCCAAATTAATGTAAGGTGATTCCTCACCACCATCGCCTCCAAAATGTTTATCATTACTCTCTCCTCTAGCTATGTTTATTTCCTATTTCTTACGTGTAGAGGAGGAACTCTTACATCCTTGAGGAGTCAAGAAAGACTATACTTTATTGGCACTTTTTCTTCTTTGCTTTGTTTTATTTTGTTGTTGTCAAGTCTTTGTGTTTATTTTGGTGACCAAGTCTTCATTTCTTATCTCTTTTTCCTTTTTCTTTGGAGCCTCCTAGACATTATCTCTTCTTCCTTTTGTAATTTCGGTGATAAAATTACCATACTCATATATGTTAAACGTTTTGAAAATATTCCTTTAGGGTCAAATCCTTTGATATGTTCATCTTCTTTTAAGTTAAATTCCTTGATATTTTTATATACTTCATGTAAATCGGAAGAGTTGTTTACAACACTATCATATTTTATGGAAGGGTAATGAAATAGCGTGCTTCCTTTTATTTCATTAAAAATGATATACCAAGAACAATATTGTCTGCAGACTTAACCAATGAAATATCTATCACATATGAAGACATTAAGCAACTAATGACTTCCTTCATACCCACACATTTTGATATAAATGTAATCCTCCTCACGTACAAAAACTCCTTTTCCTTTCAAGGAAATCTTGTGTTTCTTGAGTTATTCTTTGGGGCTTCATTCCAGACAATATGTATCTAAATATTCTAATAAAATAATACTGAATAAGAAAAAAATGAAAGGAAGATTTGTGTTTCCATAAAATGGGGTACGATAATTGAACTGATTCAACTTCAACATTCACATTATTTCTTAATGGTAGACCTTAAAATGCGTTATGGAAAAATGCTTCCAAAACTAGATAAGTAGTCATAAATAATCTTTGAGTTTTCAAATAATTGGCTATCTCAAAAAAAAAAATCATTTGAATTAACCTTTACGTAGTTGAACATGGTTTATTTCTTATAAGAAAAGTGAAAAATATATTAAACTAACTTGGGCATGTGAGATGTTGAATCTCATCCAATCAACAATGAAAACAACTAAGATAAGGCCCTATAGGGATCTACCAATGGAGAAATGTCAATTATCATGAAATTAGTAGAAATTCGAGTAGACTAAATTATGAAATCCTTCAACATATTTAGATCGCCACCTTGGGAATCCAAGAAAGAATTTTCCTTAAGAAGTTTGAGGTCTTTATTTGGGTTAGGAAACCATAACATTTTTCTAAAATCCTTTAATGTGATGAGGACTTTGTTCTTTCCTTCAATAGCGACCCAAATTGTTATAGTCTTTACATCAAAGCATTAAGCACACCAAAATATTAGCTCTTTGAAATCAAATACTTCCTAAAAATATCCAATATTTAATAATCCTATAGTCTAGATTTTGTTCATGAACCTCTATTGTGAAACAACTTTGAAAACCAATGGTATGTTTTCGACCAATGAAAGTTTTAGTCTTGGTGAGAAAGAGAATTAATCGTATTCTCAGAAAACACCTCTTTCTTCATTTTAGTTTCCATTATTCTTACCCTTCCATTGCACTTTGATATACATGACACTTCTAGTCCTTACATTGGATCACAACCTTTTGCCTAGAATATTGAGTTCTCTTAAATGTGCCTTAAATTTCCTTGAAAGGCACACAAGGCACACTTCCATGATTTTTCACTAAGTATACATCATAAAGAAGGAGACCATTCTTATATAAATAACAACAGTAAAGCGCAAGATTCTTAAGAATGTGACATGCAAAAGTTGAGGTCTCTAGAGGAAAGGGTGTGCAAAGGAATTCTTATGCAAAGCAAAGGGTGTGCATAGGAAAGAACATGAGAGTTTTCCGCACATAAATGAAAAATTGATTAAGTATGAATACTAGTACGGAGGTAAGTTTTTTGCAAGGTGTGGACAGTTACTCTAGGAAGATGGATCTCTGTACAAGTTTTGAGGATGTGCCTAAGTATGAGATATTTACAACTTAACCATGATGAGATGAAACATGACCCTTTTATGAGTTAAGGGAAAATGGAAAAGAAATTAGATATTATGGATGACGCATGAAAGTGAGTAAATAGGGCCTTATTTCGATGAAGTCCCTTGTTGGGAAATTTTGGTAGATTCAAGGGCTTTGTTCCTTTATTCTAATCACAGGGGATTTGAATATTACATCCTCCTTAAGAGATGTTTGGGTGGATAGTCTCAGGTAGGACCTATAAAGCAATTTCTTCTGAACTTATTTTAAAAAGCACTATTTAATTGACAACAATTCAATGAAGTTAGGTCCCATCCAGAAAAATTTTCATCTTAAGGGGAAGATATTTAAAAAATATTAGATAGTTTTTTTAGTTTTGGAGCCTTTGATGAATAGTTTTTTTTACCCTATACGGAGGGGACGCTTGGAAAGAAATTCGTGATCTCGAAAAAACAAGGGTTAAAATATAGAGAAAGGAAGCAAATCTTTACTTCCTCAAACAATGTCACGATTCTAATCTAATCCCTCCATTTGCCTACATAAAACACAAGTTACACAACCAAAGAAACCACAAATTATTCGAACGACTCAGTAAATCCCTAATTCGCCTAGAAATTCGTAGAACCAAAATCTCGTTATGGAAATTATCATGAGATTATGGAAATCGGACCTACTCCTTTAACCTAAGGCTCTTATTAACTTTTAAAAGGAATTATATTAATTAAAAACAACATATAATCTCACTTTTTAATTGTAGTATATTTGAAATATAAATAAATAATATAATAATAATAAATAATTAATGGATCTAAATACAAATTAATGGCAAATATAAAAATTAAATAAAAAAATATACATATATATGTAAATCTATAAAAATACCAATTATATTAATTGAAAATATAGTAATTGGTAATAAGATAAAATGATATATACAATATAAAAAACCAATCTCACATTAAGAATATTTATATAGTTATACAAATTAAAACTTATACATTGAAAAAGAAAATCAGTAACAATAATAATTAATTACGGAATACATAATAAATTAATACAATTATAAAATAAAATTATACAATTATAAGAATCAAATAAAATAAAATAATGAAATATACACTTAAATTAATTAATAAATATAAATAAAAATTAAATGAAATTAATACAATTATAAAAATTGAATATAATAAAAATATAAACATTATACATTATATATAATATATATATAAGTTTTAATGATTTCATTAAATACAAAATTAAATATAAAATAAATAAAATAATACACTAATAAATAAAAATTTAAATTAAAAATTATATATATCTCAAAGTATATAATCAATGTAATAATAAAGAATAATAATAATAACGGTAAATAGATAAATAATTTAAGATAACAAAAACATTCAAACAATAAAAAATATATCATGATATATTATTATTAAATAAAGAAAATAAGATTAATTATATAAAGAAGGTCGGCTTATACTCAGCAGCCCTCTTTCACCTTATTTATCTCTCGCTTTTCTCTTCTCTGTATATCAGTCCTGATGATGAGTCTTGGTCTAGGCTCGAAACATCGACAAATAATAATGAAGAACACTGTGGATTATCCGAATTCAGTTTCTCAAAAACCACTCCACAGAAACCTACAAACTAAGAAGTCACGGGTGTCCGTCAAAGGTCTTTATGTTGACATGCCATTCTCTTTCAATTTGGTTTCTGGTGGTGAGTTTCTCCTAATTCATGTACAATTCAGTCATGTGTTCATCTGTAAACTCTTATGGATATTCCATTGGACACTTTGTCATAATAGATTTGATAAAATTATACTTAAAATATGAAAATATAAATTATTATAGTTTTTTTTAGATTTATGGATCTGTACATTACTGTTAATAATGTATGCACGAATTAAAATTATGCATAAAATATAGAAGGATGAAATGAAAACTCACAACCACATTTGACACCCGATATGATCTGGGAAACCCTTTTAGAATAAAAACCCATTTAGAAGGTGAGGTCGCTCCACTCTCTTTCTTTGAATGCAAATAAAGGGGTCAAGTACAAAGAAGTATTTGTGGGATACTATAGTGCACAAATCCTCTCTATTTTCTCTATATGCTATCCCTCTTAGCTATTTTTTTCTCAACTATGGAACAAATGCACTCAAAAGAATGGAATTCCCTTTCCTCCTAGTGGCCTTGTTATAACACAACTCGATAGCCTACTAGAGGTTAGGTTTGACTACCTCAAATCTTAACCAGAGTTATAATATAAACCCTTCTAGAATCCTATTCATCATAATTATGTGGCTAACCCCCTTTCCATTAATAATGGGGGCTGATGTGGCATCCTCTCAAATTCTGGTGGTGAAAACAAGAAGGTCAACATTTGAGTGGTATAGCTTATGCATACGAAATCTATTTGGTGTGATTCTTGCATTGCTGGAAAGGTCTCCATGTTTGGAATAAGTAAGTAGGGGATGTGCTAAGATAACAAAGTTTTACCCCCAAAAAAGGTTGTTTGATGCCTCAAAATTCTCTCGGAAGGTTTCAAAACCCAATTCGCCAAACTAGGCCTCGGTGGTAAAAATAGTCCTATGAGCTGATTCCTCGACCTTTTTAAACTCTAAAATAATTGAGGTGGATGAAAATAATATATTGATCCAATACAGATCACACCTCCCCATTTTGGGAGGCTTTTGGTCCCCAAAAGATTCTACTAAATGAGGTGAGGAATTTTTCCTCCACCTTCTCTTAGATGTACCATTTAGCTTTGCCTGGAAGTTATCCTTTCAACCCAATCTGTCAAAGGTCATGCTGCCCTTGTCTTGTAGTTCTCTACCTCGTATGCAAAACTATATATTCTTTTAATTTTTCCTGAGCATATGGTGACAAATCCTCCATAGAAGGTAGGACTTGTTCCTCTTCCTGATCTAGCATGGAAGGCTCATAGAGTTTCAAATTTTCTACATTCATGAGTGAGTAAATGCTCAAATATGGTGGTAAACTAAGTTAATAGGCATTATCACCCACCTTTTCTAGTATCTATAAGGGATCATACTATAGAGCCTTGATTTTCTTACCAGGATCCTATAGCCTCTCCTTGTTCAACTGTATCCATACTCTGTGTGTTACCTTGAATGTTTTGTCAGTTCAGTGTTGATCATGCTTGGCCTTATATTTCTCTTGTGACTTCTCCAATGTCTCTTATACCTGTATATGGATATGCCTTATCTTATATATATCTTTTTCAACACTCAACGTGTCTCCTTTAAGATCTTCCCTCACTCCTTATTCTACCATATGTAATGTCCAAAGGTAAAGGCGGAAAATATCCAGAACAATTTCAAATGGGGGACATTCTATATAAGTGTGCATCTCTTTATTATAAGAAATTATAAAATATATATATATATATATATATATAATATATATTATATATATATCCATTATTTTGATCCCAGTTCTTTTGGATGCTTTGGTTATATCCCCTCATAGTTGCACCAAAGTCTCGTTGACTAATTTTATCTACCCATCTATCTATAGATAGAATGTTGTAGATCTTTTCAAATTTGTGTCCATCTTCTCCCACAATGTAGTCCATAATGCATTGAGAATTCTTGCGTCCCTATCTGAAATGGTGCTCGGTATGCCAAAGTGAACCCAAACCCGTCCAAAAGACAAGTTTGCTACTTCTTGCCCACTAATGGTGTTTTTACAGGGCATTGATAACACACATCTTGTTGAACCTATCAACTACCACAAATAGGTAGTCATGTCCCTTCCTGGTTGTTGGTAAAACTGCCACAAAGTCCATGAAAATTATCTCCTAAGGAGGAGTGGGTACTAATAATGGAGGATATAGACCTCATTTCATGTTTTTAGACTTATTGGTATAACAAATCATGCTTCCTCTTATGAACCTAGCTACTTGTTCTTGCATCTTGGGCCAATACACACACCTCTGCAAGGAGGACACAGTCTTCCCTACAACAAAGTTCCTTGCAACCTTGTATGTGTGGGCCTCTCTAATCAGAGTCAATTGCTCAACTTTAGGAATAGATAGCTTATCCAATATGTAGAGTAACCAATCTTGGAGATGGTAGTCAACGGTGTTGTCACCATCGTGCACATGGCTCTATCTTTGCAACTGCTGAAACAACTTTTTGAAGTCGTCATCATGGAATATGCCTCTCTGTATGCATCATGGGTGAATGGATCCATGTGCATAGGAGTCCCCAAAGTTGTGATCTTTGACATGGGTGGCCTCGAGAGCATTTCATCCAACTTGTTTATGCTACCCTTCTTGAATGATGTTCGCATTGATGCTAACATCGATTCTTGAACGCTCTTATATTGGCTTGGATTGCAATGATTGAAGCTTGATCCAAATTTAAACAAGAACACAAAAAATTATAGATATAACCATAAATACAAAGATGCAACATAAGTAGCACTTCATTTCATTAATATCAAATGCTAAAATATGCTTACAAACAAAATGGAAATAAGACTAGCTCAGGCGATGGTAGCTTATCTATGAGAAGAGATGTGGCGGCTACATGCATCTGAATTGTGTTACAATGAGTCTCAAGGGCCTATTTATTATTAAGAAGCAATGAAAAACCAAAAACATCCAAAAACTTGACCCCAGAAGATGAAATGCCAAATTATGGGCCCTAATGGAGTAACTTGGTACATCAACTTCCTGGGGTTGTAACTTTGGCATACCATCTTCGTTTGACGCCTTCGATACCTCATTAGAAATATCTATCAGAGGAATACAACCATTGACATTCAGTAGCAAGTATAACTTATATTTTTTCCTGCAGGTGATTTTCCCAAAAAACGTCGTTTAGGGCCTCAAAACGGCTCCGGAAGTTCAAGACCCGAAAAACTGCCAAAAATAGTAAAATCTGCTACAATTAAGGAAACTAAAAAAAATGAAAGAAACAATGGTGGGGGTCCAAGAGAAATAGGTAGGTGGCCACCAATATCCACCTGTATCATTCCTCCCCCCTTAGGAAGTAATGCTCCCCATTGTGTTGAGTTCCTCCATGAGATGAGGAAACTTTTGCTAAACTTGGTTCCTGGTGGCTTTGGTGAAGGAGTTGGCTTGCATTGAAAACTCGATATAGTTGGATTCTTTGCTATTAGGTGTTCTTGATTTGTGTGTCCATGATCCGATCAGTTGTGGCTTGTTCCATGCAGTCTTGATTTAACTCTGTACGTGTGAGCTATTCTCCAATGTCTGATGTGTCCAGGAATGGTGGGAAGTATGGTCGAAGGCGGTCAACATTGAACACTGGGTGCAACCCAAGGAATGAGGGAATGTTGAGCTCAAATGAATTGTCTCCCACAGCTCTGGTAATGGTGTAAGGACCATATCAGAGTGGTCTTTGTTTTTGATAAGCTCTGGTAAGGTGTTCCTTCTACAAATGCAACCAAACTTTTTCGCCCACCTGATAGGTTCGCTTTCAATCCAAATATTCTCATGAAAGGAGGGAGGGGAAGGTCCGGAGGGTCTTGCACTTCCTAGTGCAAGGAAAAGCATATAAGTTGCTGAGATATTTGTTGGATTATTACATATATAATATACCATTGGTGAATTAGTACAATTTGTGTGGCACCCGATGTTGATCATGTCGTTGCTTGTACTTGGCATTTTATTTCTCCAAAATGTCATGGACCAGTTGGCGGATGTGCTGAATGTGCTCAATGAAGGTGTTTTCCTTGTCGGCTTCAGACTGGACATGAGCCGAATCTACCTTAGTAGTTGCAAATGGTATGGCCACCCATCAATGGGACATAGTGGTTGGAATCCCAAGCCCACCTAAAAAGGGTTGTGGCTAGTCGAGATGTGGAGAGCTCGGTTATAGTTGTGTTGGACATAGTGGAGGCTCTCATCCCATGTGCATGAATTTGTTTCAATTTGGCAAACAAACCAGATCACACTTTCCTGAAAAAGAAGGATCAGCTAGTAAGCCCCTTGAACTTGTTCATTCTGATTTATGTGGACCATCAAGGAAAAAGTCACCTCGTGGAGAAGAATAATTTATATTGCTCATTGATGATTTTTCCAGAATGTGTTGGATAGGACTTCTAAAGCATAAAGATGAAGCATTTGAAAATTCAAAGCCTTCAAAGCTTTGGTTGAAAATGAATCAGATCGCAATCAAATGCCTCAGATCTGATCGAGGAGGGGAATTTACCTTGGATGAATTCTTTGACTTTTGTGAAGAACATGGAATAAAAAGGAAATTCTCCACTGCAAGGACTCCTCAACAAAATAGAGTGGTAGAAAGGATGAACATAACTGTTCAACAAATGGCTCGTGCTATGCTAGATGAGTCTGGAACACCTGCAACCTTCTGGGGTGAAGCTGCATTTGCTGCCATCACTATTCTCAACAAAGCAAATGTTTGGGTAAATGACACTCAAACTCCACATGAACTTTGGTATGGTAAGACTCCTACTGTAAGTTTGAACCCAAAGTAGATGAAGGTATTCCCCTTGGTTACTCTTCCCAAAGTAAAGGATATAAATGTTATAATAAAAGACTTGGGAAAATTATTGAAAGTATTGATGTTGTGGTTGATTAGGCATGCACAAATCTAAAGCAAGTAAAAACTGAAGATTGTGAAGAAGATGAGGATTATCCTCCCACATCAAATCAGACTAATTCTGAAGAAGAAACCAATGAAGCACCAGAAGAAGAGATAATGTAGAAGAAAAGACTCCATCCAGGTATGTTCAGAAAAATCATCCAGACACTTAAATTTTGGGATAGAAAGAGGAAGGTGTGCAGATAAGAAGAACTATTATAGAAACTTCAAGCTATCTAGCATTATTATCCTCCACCAAACTTCAAAATTTAAATGAAGCATGCAAAGATGAATGTTGAGTCAAGGCCATGAATGAAGAACTTGAGCAAATTGAAAAGAATAATGCTTGGGAATTAGTTCCTAGACCTTATGATAAGAATATCATAGGAACTAAATGGATATTCAAAAACAAGCTGAATGAAAATGGAGAAGTTATTAGAAACAAGGCCAGACTTGTTTGTAAAGGATATGCTCAACAAGAAGGTATAGATTTTGAAGAAACTTTTACACCTGTTGCTAGACTTGAAGCCATAAAAATGTTCTATGCTCTTTCTAGTTTTCAGAAATTCAAAGTATACCAAATGGATGTAAAATCTGCCTTTCTTAGTGGAGACTTAGAAGAAGAAGTCTATATTGAGCAACCAGATGGATTCATTCTTGGAAATGATGCAAAACTTGTATGCAGACTCAGAAAGGCTCTCTATGGTCTAAAACAAGCTCCAAGGGCCTGGTATTACCGTCTTGACAAATATCTCCATCAACACGGTTTTTCAAAAGGATCACCTGATAGCAATCTATATACAAAGATTGACAATAATAAATTGCTAATACTTTTTGTGTATGTTTATGATATCATTTTTGGTAGCAACGAAGAAGCCATGAGTTGGAATTTTGCTTCGGTAATGCAACAAGAATTTGAAATGTCCCTACTTGGTGAGCTTACATATTTTCTTGGTCTACAAGTTCAACAAAATAAAGATGGTATTTTTTTGTCACAAACCAAATATCTCACACAGATCTTGAAAAAATACGACATGGAAGATTCTAAACCAGTATGTACCCCAATGGTAACAGGATGTAGTCTCAGCTCAAATGATGAATCAACAACAATACATCAACCAACCTACAGATCCATGATTGGTAGTCTGCTTTATCTAAAAGGTACCTGACCAGACATCATGCATGCAATAGGAATAGTTGGAAGATTCCAAGCAAATCCAAAGGAATCACACCTTTAGGCAGTCAAAACGATTTTCAAATATCTTCAAGGGCCACAAAACTTTGGTTTATGGTATCCTAGAGATACAGATCTTACGCTTGATGCATATACAGATGCAGATTGGGCAGGAAGCATTGATGACAGAAAAAGCACTAGTGGTGGTGCATTCTATATGGGTTCCAAATTAGTGTCTTGGTTCAACAAGAAACAAAGTTCAATTGCATTATCTATAGCTGAAGCAGAATATGTGGCTGCTGCATCTAGCTGCACACAACTCCTTTGGATGATGCAAACATTGCAAGACATTCATATCACATGTACTCCAACCATCTCCATTCTATGTGATAACACAAGTGCCATCAGTGTTTCAAAGAATCTAGTCATGCATTCCAAGACCAAGCACATACCCATCAAATATCATTTTCTACGTGAACAAGTGCTTGAACAAAAGGTCAAATTGGAGTATCTTCCCTCCAAAGAATAGGTTGCTGATATATTCACCAAACCACTACCCAGAGAGACATTTGAATATTTCATACAGAAGCTGGGAGTAGTTGATGCATCATCCTATTGTTAAAACTTATCTGTTTCTAAGAAAGGTGCTTATACGCGAGTTTCATGAAGCATAGTCGTGTACATACGCCAGTTTCTGTGGATACCGTCGTGTATATGTTGGTTTGAAGAAAAGCAGTGGACCAAAATCAGGATGAAAGGGGTCTGATATGGATTATCTACTCTGCTTGATGATGGTTATAGACTGTGGATGACATGTGGAAATATGTTGGCTCTCATAAGTTGTTGAAAACTTGATGTATATCTGATTGATGATGATGCCTTGATAACTCTTCTACTATATGAAATGATCAGATCTGACAATGATCATTTGGCACAAGTTCAGGGGGAGCATATACTTCTAATAATGCATTGTTGGCATTATCTTAGAAGATCTTGGTACATATTCACACAATTGTTTTTTATTCAGATGGAACAAATTCAGGGGGAGAACATGGTTGCTGGTCTGAATGCTGATTGACAGATGCTGTTAATGATCGTTGTTGATGACTATCATGGTCTTAGTACAGATATTTGGTCTCTGTTATATATGTCATGTATATATTTTTTTTGTAAAGGTCTTGAAATGACCCATTTTGTTACCCCACTATGCATGGGATGGATGATGTAATGTTCTTGTTTTGACATTTATAAACAATTGGTATATCCCCACTTGGTTCGGTGGATGAGTCAAACTTGGTATATCCCAAATTGGTTGGGAGATGGATGTATGTATGAGTCATTGATGATAGGAAGGTCATTTATGATGTATGTATAGAGTCATGTTGTTCTTGTAGAGCATCTTTTTGCCGAACTTGCTTATATTCAGGGGGAGCATGGACTCGATCATGGAGCTCAATTAGCACACTTCAGCATATCAGAGAATTCAACATGTACTTAGGGGGAGCATAACCCTTTCCCCTTGATGAAAAAGGGGGAGAGTGACTTGGGGTTGCCATCAAGTCCAAAGGGGGAGATTTTTGGCATTATGACACAGATTTGGCACTATGACTCAGGTGTTGTCCTTGATGGCAACTCAATCAGATGATAGATCACAATTTAGTAGGTTAACAACATAGAGTTGTAGATCAGACTTCATAGAATGAGGAAAGAGAGGTATACACAGGTTCACCTTGACAAAGTAGCATATACACGCATGTTAACAGAACAAAAGGAGTGTATACGTACGCACTCACTTTCACATAATGAAAGGCACGTATATCTTGGAAAACTAAGTTTTGGTCTAAGGTATTTGGTCCATGGTATTTTGGTCCATGGTATTTTGATCCATGGTATTGGTCCAAGATATATGGTCCAAGGTATTTGGTCCAAGGTATTGGTTCTAAGTGGTTTTGGTCCATGGTATTGAGTAAGCCCTAAGACTATAAAAGGAGGAGAAGATCATTAGGCAAAGACACTCAAGTATTGAATATCTGATGAAGAGAAAGATCTAGTATATAGGTTATTGGGTTATGGTACATAACTGGATCTGAACCAAGGATGAATCTTAGCACTTGATGAAGGATAAGATCGAATGATGGGTCAAGATCTTAAGGCTTTAAGTGAAGTATCTTTATGTGGTTTGATCATTTATCTGAATAACTGGCACATGTTGTAGTGTGTAAATATGATGATCTAGGTATAACTGAAGTCTGGAATTGTTGTAATGTTTAAATCATCATTTACAGATCTGTACACAGGTTCACTTTAGAAAAGGCGCGTATACACGCCAGTTCTGCATATCAAAACAACGTATACATCTTAAATTTGATTTGCAGATCTATACGTAGGTTTTCCTTGAGAAAAGAGCATATGCACGTAGGTTCAACACATGAAAACATCGTATATATCATAAAATATGTTTTAGCTGCTTCTGTTTGCTGTTGCAGTGTTTTGGGTTCTGGCTTGGGTTCTGGTTACTGTATTCTGGTTACAACATTGAAGGTTTGTCAAGTGTTTGATTGATTCAGTTGTGGTTGGTGCAAAGGAGATTGGATGATGTAGATATATTTGATGATTGAATGATATTATTAATGGATCGAGTCTGAAAATTTATGAAACGTGGTCCCTGGAAGAAAATAGAAGGTTATAGCCTTCTGTAGGTTGGCACCTACATACTAGTAAACATATCAGCTAGTACAAGAGCTAGGGGTTGTAGCTCCCTTCCAGGAGCTGGAGAACGAGAGAAGGTTGTAGCCTTATGCAGGTAGAAGCCTGCGTACTGGTATAAGACCGCACCAGTGCAAAAATATTAAAAAGAAGTTTCTTATTAAAAGAAGATAGAGACGATTGCAGTAGGTGGTTTTCACCCACATTTGGTTTCCACCTTATATCTTGTGTTCATGTGTCTGATTGTCTGTTCTGTTTTTATTGCACATGGTTACTGTTTATATGGTTATGATGCATTGATTAAAGAATTAATTGAATCATAAGTTTGAAAGATATATGCTAGTTGCCTTAAACACAGTTGCGTATACACGCGAGTTTCATTAATTGAAGTAGCGTATATGAATCCAATTATGGAAATGAAAAATTATTGAATTGCTAATACTGATTTACCCCCCTCTCAGTATTTCCAACACGAAGTGTCCTCCACAAGGTTCCTCATGACAGGCTTTAAGGATATCAAAGACCTCATCTTCTCTAACACAACATCTGATCTGGAAATTTGGTCCAGTGTGATAGAGGTTCCCATCTATCCAGGTATATGTAGCACTTTGCTGTGTGATGTTTCTTTTCTTCTTAGAGGACAAATACTATGGAAACTTCCCCGCACCAAGATAATTGGCTATATATGCATACCAAGGTGAGTAAGTAGAAATAGAAAAAATACATTCATCAGGGAATGAATCCTCAGTGGGAATGAAACTGTCATCAATAGTTAGCCTAGAAAGAAAGTCAGCTACTACATTATCTTTTCTAGGCTTATCTACAATAGTGATATCAAATTCTTGTAACAACAATAACCAGCGTGTAATCCTACCATTGGTAATTATGTTATTCATTAAAAAATGAATGGAAAAATGGTCAGTGTGTACAAATACTTGATACTCGGTGATGTAATGTTGGAATTTATTGATGGCATGCAGGATTGCTAAGAACTCCTTCTCGGTCACTGTGTAGTTGAGCTCAGTCGGGGTTAGATTTTTGTTTATGTAGTAAATAACATAAGATTTCTTATCCTCCAGTTGGCCCAAAACAACACCTACAACAATATTTGATGCATCCGTAGCTACGTGAAACAACAATTCCCAATTAGGTCCTCGCAAAACCAGACCTGCTGATACACAACATTCTAGCTTTAAAAATGCCTGCTCACACTTCCCTCTATTTTTGCAGGGTCTACCTTGATTATGTCAGTAGAAATGTAGTGTCCAAGCACAATCCCTTTAGTCATCATAATGTGACATTTTTCAGTGCTTAAGGCAACATTAGTTTGTACAAATCTTTCCAACACTTTTTCGAGATTTAGTAATATTGTTTCAAAAGCATCTCCATAAGGTATAAAATCGTCCATGAAGATTTCCATGTAGTCATTCAACAAGTCAGGAAAAATTCCCCGTATTTCCCTTTGAAAGTTTGCTGGCGCATTGCAGACTCCAAAAGGAAATACTCTGTATGCGTAGGTTCCCCATGGACAAGTAAAGGTCGTTTTATCCCGATCTTCTGGGGCAATCTGTATCTGATTGTAGCCACTAAATCCATCCAAAAATGAAAAGAATTTCTTTCCAGAGAGGATATCGAGGACCTAATCTATAAATGGTAAGGGGAAATGGTCCTTCTGAGTGGGCTTATTGAGTTCTCTTCAATCAACACAGGCTCTCCACTTTCCATTATTTTTAGGAACGATGACAAGTGGTGACACCCACTGACTGTCAGATATTGGATAAATAAAATTAGCACTCATGAGTTTTTGTAGTTCTTCTTTCACCACCTCTTTTAGTGCAGGGTTCATGCAGCGCTGTGGCTGTCTAACTGGTTTGCAACCATCCTTCAAATAAATACTGTGAGTGCATAGGTTAGGGTGGATCCCTTTCATATTCATATAGTCCCATGCAACTGCCTTTTTGTATTTCTGTAATAGCTATAATAGTCATTGGTTTTGCTTAGCAGTCAGGTTGGGGTTAACATTAAAAAACTTTCCATATTTTATCTCAATTGGACTGCTGTCAATATTCAGAGCAGTTCTCATTTGTTCAAAATCTATATCTTCCACCTCTTCTTCCTCAATCTCATTCTTAACAGAAGCGACATAAAGTGAGTTACTAATAAAACTGTTAATGACATCATCTTCTGTCTCATTTTTGAAATACTGGGCTTTCCCCAGAGTGAGGAGTGGTAGGGAAAGATCTGACTTAGGATCAAACTCATCCCACCAAGGGCCATAAACATCCACATTTGATTTTGGGGGGTAAAGATTAAGGTTCCGTGTTTCCTGGCCATCCGAGATCACCATAGATTCCGACTTGTAGCCTATAAATGCATCCGCAGTGGTCAGCCAAGGTTTCCCTAGGATCAAAGGATGCCCCCCAAAAATTGGATTTGGGCTGTAAGATAAGAAAATTAGCCAGAAACCTCCAAGAATCTATTGTAATCACTGTATCCTCTAACACCCCTTGGGTTTAACACGAGACCTGTCTGCTAATTCAAGCACAATAAGATTATGTCTGAGTCTCTCTAGCCCAAGAGCGATAAAGAGGTATTTTGTCATTACATTAATGGCAGCCCCTAGATTGATCAAAGTGTTGGCTATGGGTTGATCATTAATGTAGACAGTGACCATAAGATTTCCTTGATCATTGTACTTAGTTAGGAGAGGCTGAGTAGACATTAATTCAGATTATTTCCCCATCACATGTATGGTGGCAGAGTCTTTAGGCTTCCTCCCATGTTTCTTTATGCACAATCTCTCACTATTTTAGCATAAATAGGTACTTATTTAAGGGTTTGTAACAAAGGGATTCGTACATGCAAATTTTGCAACCCACTAAGAAAATCATATTCAGCTTTTGAAGTCATCCTAGGTTCAGCCAATCTTTGAGGATATGGAGGGTCCTGCGTTACAACAATCGAATCTGCTGTTATAGGTGTATCAACCTTCCCTGAGTTGGATGTTACAATAGTAACAGTTCTTTGCGGGTCGACTGTTACAGATGTAACAACTTCCTCTATATCAGTTGTTGTAGGCATAATAGCCACCTCAGAGCCTCCGACATCTCCTCTGGATGGTTCACAGTCCTCCTGTGTAATGATAGGGGAGTGACTTGGGTTAATTACCCTTCCCGATTGCAATTGTATTTCATTAAGTCCCACAGAGGTAATCAGGTAGGTTTGGTAGGTAGTCAGAGCCTCTATGCCCTGAGCTGCTTTATTGTTTGGGTTTGGGATAGGTTGCACAAGTAGTTGGGGTCGTACAAGTGGTGGAGGAGCAGGAACTTGGAAAGGAGGTAACTGCAGCTGTTGTTGCATGGGTAGTCTAGGCAGAGCTGAATTCTGGGCATTTCCTCTCTAATTCTGGTTCCAGAGATATGGTTGAGATTGAGGATATTGAACATGAGGAGATGAAGACCATTGGTTCCAGGGTGAAGGAAACTGTTCGGAAGGAGGGGTAGGATATTTCCATGGATATTACTGAGTATATATGCATAGTTTCATGAATTGAAAGAGGAAAAGTCTTGAGACATACCTGGAGGTCGCGGTTGCCATGGCCTCCTTGGTGCAATGAAATAAGAGGACTGCACCTCCTCGCTTGATTCTCTGAGTACTAACTTTAGTCTAGGAAGCTCTAAACATTTCCCTGTTGAATGCTCTAGCTCGCAAATATTACAGAGGTTGATGTTGTTCAATTCACATTCCATCAAAGGATGTTTCTTCTAACATGTTATGAAACCAGCGCACAAAAATATAGAAGAGATAGATCAATGCCTTAGAATTCAGGCTCTTCGAGGGGGCAACGTCCTTTAGATTACACAAATGAACAATTCTTAGATGATACAAATGAAAAGATCTCCTTTCTATATACAGGAGTCCAAGGGGTCATAATATAATTAGAGTTGACATAATGATAATAATGTAAGCCCACAATAATAACAATAGTGGGCTTCTATGGGGCACAATAGTAACAATATGGGGACTACATGGGTACAAAAATATAATAAGGGGGTTGTACTAATAACAATAAGGGGTTACACTAGTAGTATAGGGGCTTAACATGCCCCTCTCCTTTAAAAAGTGTTGTCCTTAACGCTTGAGTAGTTCTTGATGCTTCTGTATAAAATTCTTATCCTCCCATGTGGAATCTTCAGCGGGTAAGTTCTTCCACTTGATGAGATACTTTGAAATTGATCTATTTCGTAGCTTTCGGTTTCTCGGTTCTGTGACTGCTTCAGGTTCCAATATGATTTTTCCTTCCTTTTCAAGTTCTTGCAATACTGTTTGAACTAGGATCTTCTGCAACTTTTGAATGAGTTCCCACTCCTTTAGGCATATGGATATATGTAAGGCCTGATGTTTGGAGAAACACTTTGTGGAATCAAATGAATAGCATGATCATGATCATGAATAGGTGGGAGGCCTTTGGGAGTCTCAAATACCTTAGAATGATTGTCCAAAACGTTTTGGAGATTTGGAGAAATGCATGACTTCAATGTGGGATCCTCTAGTGAACATAATTGTGCAATTACACCCCTTTGTTCTTTATTTAGAAGCTTTGTCATGCTGTTGGAGTTGATTATCTTTCCAGGTTTTCCTTTGATACCCCTCAATTCAGCTTCCTTTCCTTCCAAAAAAATTTCAAGAAAAGTTGTTGAAAATTAAAAGCTATCATACCCAAAGATTGTAGCCATTGGACTCCTAGTAAAACATCAGCACCACCCATTGGAATGGAAAGCCCACCCATTGGAATGGAAATCATTGGGCTATTCAATAGATATTCTCCCATGGATAGCTTGATATTATGGCACTTTCCAGAGCAATTTATGGTTCCTCCACTTGCAACCATCACTTGACACTCCGGTGTCAGATATAGGAAGAAATTCAATTCCTTGGCTATCTTACAATCAATAAAATTATGGGTACTACCCGAATCAATAAACACTCTTACCTTTTTCTTCTTGATATGTCCTTCTACCTTGATAGTTTGAGGAGTGGTAATTTCTTCCAATGCATTACAAGATATGATCGGATTGATTTCTTGAGACTCGATGTGATCTTTCAATTCTTGAACATTTTTCTTCTTGATATGTCCTATATTGTTAGTTTGAAGAGTGGTAATTCTGTCCAATGAATTACAAGATATGGTCGGATTCATTTCTTCTTTCTCAATGTGATCTTTCACTTCTTGAACCTTTTTCTTCTTGATATGTCCTTCTATCTTGAGAGTTTGAGGAGGTAATTTCTTCCAATGCTTTACAAGATATGGTCAGATTCATTTCTTGATGCTCAATGTGATCTTTCACCTCTTGAATGTTTTTTTTCTTGATATGTCCTTCTATCCGGATAGTTTGAAGAGTGGTAATTCCGGCTAATGCATTACAAGATATGGTTGGATTCATTTCTTCTTTCTTGATGTGATCTTTCTCTTCTTGAACCTTTTTCTTCTTGATATTTCCTTCTATCTTGAGAGTTTGAGGAGTGGTAATTCTTGCCAATTCTTTACAAAACATGGTCGGATTCATTTCTTCTTTCTCTGGGGTTGGGTCCTGGCGTATATCCTCTTCTTTTGTTGTTTCTTGATCCTTTTCTTCCACCTCTTCATACTCTATGTAAAATAATTTCTTCTCAGCACACTTATGATGTTTAGTGCATTTTCTATCACAATTGTAACAAAGCCCTTTTTCTCTTTTTTCTTCCAATTGTTGTGGTGTAACCCTTGTAGGTTGTGGAAGGCTAGGAGAAACAACAGTTCCATCTTTATAGTTGTGAGGGGTAGAATTCCTTGTTGCCATAATTTTTCTTTCCACTTTGTAACAAAGCCCTTTTTCTATTTTTTCTTCCAATTGTTGTGGTGTTGCTCTAAAGAAGGTGTTGCTCTTTGTATTCTCATAATGTCTATAATTTCCTTTTGCGAAATTGACATGTAACAGGTTACGAGAACAAAGCCCTTTATCCCATAAAAAAATGTCTTGTCTAATATGAAATGCAATACATACCTTTTGTAATAGTGGTACACCATGTAGATCAAAATATTTCTCCATCTATAGTATCCAATTTACCGGGTCCTTGCCATCAAACTTCCTCATCTCGCTTTTTCTTGATTTTAGGAGCTCGATCTTGAAATGACTGTAACTCTGTACTTTCAAATCTTTGAGTTCTAAAATTGTGATCTGCAGTATCCCTTTGCGTCCTCTTTCCAATGCCACCAATTGGATCGAATTTAGATTCTCCAAGAAAGAGTTATGCACAATCTCCCAAGATGACCTGATTATATACCTTTTTAGAAGAGCGAACTTGTATGAAGTGCCACGTGTCACTGTTTTGACCTTAGGATCTGAAAAATATACACAGGAAACTAAAATTCGTCCTCTTTCTTTAATTTCTTACGAAATTTCAATCTGATGCTCAAAACAAAAGTTATTACTATTTTCCCCAAGTCACATGTTTGGAATGTAATTCGGGAGTCTGCAAAAAGGCCAACTTCCTCAGATCATATCTCTGCAAATATAGCACAAAAAGCTCTGAAATTTGGACCTGAGGTTCAGAACGAGTTCAACCCAAATGGGTTTTTTTTAGCATCTAAAACGACAAGAAAATAGTTATAGCAAAAATTCCACGATGACCTATTCGGAGCAGCGAAACCCTAGAATCCAAAGCTCTGATACCAAATGTTATGAAACCAGCTCACAAAAAGATAGAAAATCTAGATGAACGCCTTATAACTCAACGTCTTCGAGTGGAAAACCTCCTTTACATTACACAAATGAACAATTCTTAGATGATACAAATGGCGAGAGCTCCTTCCTATATATAGGAGTCTAAGGGGTCATAATATAATTAGAGCCAACATAACAATAATAATGTAAGCGCACAATAATAACAATAGTGGGCTTCTATGGGGAAAAATAGTAACAATATGGGGACTACATGGGTAGAACAATATAATAAGGAGGTTGTACTAATAACAATAAGGGGTTACACTAGTAGTATAGGGGCCTAACACGACAATTCAGACAGAACACAACCAGGGGTGTGTTAGCTTTGGCTTATGACTTCTTGATATGTGTTGTCATTATCTGGGCAAAGAGAGTGTTGAGGATATTGGTTTTGAATTTTTCAAACAAATTCCCAATTTCTACTCTAGTTACTCCCCCTCTTGTAGATTTTTGTATCCAGGCGCAGGCATCTCGAATTGTACTCCTCGCTTTGGATGATCCTCTAGGGCATCTTAGGAAAAGATTTACAATTTGAGCGAATGGATCTTGCGATATATCCTATTTCCATAATAGGCTCAGGGTGTCAAGGCTGTCATCCCTCATTCCTTTGATAAATATAGTCTTCTAGATTTCCTGGTCTAAATCACTTTGTTTAGACCTCTGCAGATTATTTGAGGCTTTCATCCTCCTTTTGTGTCATTCTAAATATCTCCTCCCTTAAGTCCCCGGTTCTATAATAATCTTGGTATTTTGATAAGAACGTCTCCTTCATATCATTCCATATTCGAATAGAAGCATAGCCCAATCCCATGAATGATCTCAACGTTTCCCCTTTTAAAGTAGCAGGAAATAGTTTTAATTTTTGAGCATCTGCGGTATAATCATAACTTCTGCATAAGACATCAAACTCAAATAGAAAGGTGTTTGGATCTTCCACAGTTATCCCTTGAAAGGATGGTAAGAATGATAGAGGAATATTCTTCATAAGAACTTCACCTCTGATATCCCTGATTGGGAACTCAAAGGTGGTGATAGTAGCATTTGTTTTAGCATTGTTGTCATTGTTGTCCCCCACGACTAATTCTTCTAACCCTTGTTGTAGCAGACATCCTTCAAATTGTTCTTGTGATGGCCTTGTAGATGTGATTAGAGCCTCAGATACCCCTAGGGCTGACTATTTCACTGCACTACCTGTATCTAGGTATTGATAAACCAACAAATGATTTTCCGTCTCAGGTGTTCGATACTCTCCCTTAGTTTCCCCTTGCCCTTTAGTACTTAAGTTCTGGCTACTCTCTTCCCCTTCTTGCTCATGAATCAAATTCTTGGTCTTGGGGTTATGGGCGCTAACTTTAGGATGATACGACCTTGAGATGACGGAAACAGAGGTTTCTGTTTTTTCTATGGGAGTAACAGCTTTTTGGGGCCCTTTTTTCCTTGCATTCCATTGAGAGCTGGACTGTTCTTTTTTTGCCTTGGAGATTAGTTCCTGGATAAATGTCTTCCTTCCAAAAATACACTCTTCCTTTCCTTTTTACGACGCATTTTTCCTGTGGTTTATTAGAGTGGGGGTGATTTCACTATCTCTGTAATTCCTACAATTTCACACATGGACCCTCTGTGTATTAAATCACACCCTAAGTGTCTTAATCTTCGACAGTGGTGAGCCCGCCCAAGTATGTTAAAGCGATGCACAAGTTCTTACCTCTCGTCTTACTGGCCAACAATTGTGGAGCTAAAGACACGCTAAATAAAACCTCAAAATGTCCTAAGTGACCTAGTAATCACAATGGTGAGCTCGCCCAAGTATGTTACAATGATGCACAGGTTCATACCTCTCGTCTTACCGCCCAACAACTGTGGACTAGGAACACTCTATATCAAACAAACAACTTGGTTGATTGTATCATCAACTGCCATCCCCAACAACGGCACCAAAATGTAGTGTTGTTTTAATCAATCTTAATTGATTGAGACTGCAACATTTAATTGTTAACCCAGGGTAGGTCTTGCTATTTCAATGGATTTTGCGCTGTTTGTGTCGATACACTCCAACCAAGAACAAGGAAATGTATAAAATAGTAAAAGATGTTGTTGATCTAAATTGCTGAATCAAACCATGCATGTATACATAAAAACACTCTACATAATTCAATCACACTTCACAACTATCAAAATAAAGGTGTGCCACACAAGAAATAATATCTACTCCAACTGGTTACTACCATTCTGTTGATTAACTCAGCGTAACAACATAATATAAATGGAAACAACAACAAATGTAATCCACGATTTGTATAGCGACAACAAGAAACCATACATTAACTAGCTGAATTAGAATGTATACTACCTCTATCATTGCAATCCCTCCCAAAGAGGAGGGCCCTTCCTTCTCATCAGGGCGTAGGAATAACAGAAAAGTGATTAACGAATCAGCTGAAGAACAGTAACAGCATCACTGTGCTGATTAATATTAAAAATAAACTCATAATTACATAAGTAGAGTAACAATACTTTTTTATATGTCGTGTCCTTGTACATGTACATGAAAAATCGAGTTCTTTTATAGTCATTACAACCTGAAATTAGAAACAGAATAGTCATGAGAATATCACGATTCTCATGCTAATAAAAAATAAAAGTAGTTACAACCTATTGCTAAATACAAGTATACATTAATTATGATTGCATCCGCTTGGGTCTTGTTGCTTCCAAAATAAACAATCCCTATTGTCGACAACTGTTATGTGGAATAATACCCACATTTCCCAGCTTTGCTGCAACAACATCGAGTGAATGGCGGTTTGGGATGTCACGACATCACTGACGACAACACTTTTGGTGTGGCAACAGACTCCTGTATCAACGCGTAGTGCAACAACATCCAATGTGTAAAAACAACCTGTAACAACATCCTGTGTGTAACAACAACCCGTAATAGCATCCAATGTGTAACAACAACCTGTAACAACATCCAATGTGTAACAAGAACCTGTAACAACATCCAGGGTGTAACAATGAACTATTCTACCCTTTTCTGCAGTTAATCCACGCTGCCTATATGCTTCATAGCTTTGTCTTCGCAAGCCATCACCTGAAAAGAAGAGCTTCCCAGAATACTTCTTCAATACTCTCCTAGTTAGCCACAAAAAGGAATAAAGCCTCATATTATTTGGTAAAATACAACAAAGTAACATGACAGTAGAATAGGTTAAAAAGGTGAGGAAACAAGGAATTTGATCATGTAAAGTCATAGGCCTAGAGGACAGAAAGGTCAAAACTGGGGAAAGAATGTGCAGAAAATAGGTAAAAAGACACACCCAATACATTTCACTTGCAAAAATTGATGAATCCTTAAGCACAATGAAAGCATTTTGTTTATAATCTGAGGAAGATATTAGCACTGCAAACTAATATTATAAATCAGATCAATTTGGTATCAGAGTTCTAGGTTTTTCTTTGTGAAAGAAGGATTTAATTATTTCCAAGTTTATGTCATGCTTACAAGGTTAAAACTCAAAAGAGGTGAAGGAAAGCTGGTTGGAAGCCCTGAAGTCGGGTCAAGGGGAAGAAGAGCAAGGTTGCCACAATCTCCAGCACCGGTTCAACCTCAAGTTGTAGTTGAGATTCTAGAGATCATATTTCATGAAGGATAACCTACAAACATGACAAAAGATTAGAAGACCTTTAGAAAGACTTCCTTTGATATGACAAAGATGGTGAAGGTCCTCTATGAAGAGAAGAAACCGGGTTGCAAGGGGAAAGTTCCAAACCTCCGAAAGGAGAAGGCTCTTTAGGAGGAGGTAATGGGAATGGAGACAAACCCCAGCATCTCCAGCATCTTCTTCATATTCTTCTTCACAAACATCTTCACACTCTTCCACTAACACAACCATTAATCATACTCATCATCATTCTTCAAAAGGAACTGGTAAAACATCTTTTTTAAAACTTTATGTTAAATTCGATCTGCCTATGTATAATGGTGAAGTGAATGCAGAGAAGCTTGATATTTGGATTCGTCAGTTCAAGGTCTATCGCAGGATTCAAAACCTTCAAGAGGATGACATAAAGATTTAGTTACCTTCCTTGAGAATGGAGGGTGAATCACTAGTATGGTGGGATTCAAAGACCCAAGAGGAGATAAAAAAACACAATAAGATCTCAATTTCTTGGAATTATTTCATTGTTGCAACTAAAAGAAAATTCTACCCTCTAGCTTATATGCAAAAAGCCATCATGAATTCGCAAAACTTTAGATAGCTAAAAGGTCAAAATGTGCAAGATCACACCCAAGAATTCAGAAAAAGGTATTTGATGTTAGGTGTAGATTTGCAATCACAGGACACATTGCTGAAGTACATAGGGGGTTTACATAGTTACATAGGCATAGTATCTTAATGTTTAATCCCAGTAATCTAGATGATGTGTGTGTGCAAGCCACTCATATTGAGGCAAGAAGGAAAAACATCTCAGAAGAAGGTAGTAAAAGCCATTTAAGGGTAAAGAGAAATACAAGGATTTCAAGGGAAAGAAAAATGCATCTATTAAAAAGGAAGGAGAGAAAACAACCTGTAAAAATTGTTCCACAGAGGGTCACGATGAAGCTCATTGTTGGAAGCTTCATCCCAAAATGAAACCAAATAAATTCAACAACAAAGGAAAAGAAAAAACAACTGCAATCACTCAAGAAGAGGATTTGGGATCTGAATCAAGTGATGAATCAAAAATCACAGTCATGGGGTTTCAAGGAAAGGAATCCATTGCCAACACTAGTTCTTCAAACTCACATAATGAAACTCCAAATGAAATGAGGAGAATATAATTGTTTCCGATAAGGGTGATATCAAAACACAACAAGATTGATACGTTGTTTGATATCGACTCTCAAGCCAATCTTATTTGAGAAAACACTGTCAAGAGTTTAAATCTGGAAACTGTTACACATCATAAACCGTATTCACTTGGATGGGTATGTGACAATGTGCAGTTGTAGGTTACGAGAAAGTGTAAAATAAAATTCACAATTACTACAAAATTCATAGATGAGGTCGAGCTTGAAGTTGTGTCATTAGATATCTATGACATCATTTTGGGCAGCCCATACCTTTATGACAAAAAATCTATTTTCCATCGACATGAAAACTAATATCACATATTCAAAGGTGGAGTAAAATATATTATGAGAGATCACAACAAGGAAACAAATCTTTTGCTTGTTAATGCATGGCAGAAGAAAAGACTAGTGAATTCAAGCAAGAATTTTGTGCTTCTTATGATCAAACCCAGTAATGATGTTGATAATGAAGCTTTTAAAGGTCGTGATTCAAATTTGAAATATAAATTGGTTGACATAGTTAACCAATATGATGAGATGTTTCAGGAATCAAAGGGATTACTTCCCAAGAGGGGAATCCAACCTGAGTTACAGTTTCAACAAAAGTGTCTTCTTCCTAACATTGGCATGTACACGATGTCAGTGATGGAAAGTGCAAAAATTAAGATGCAAATCTAGGGATTGTCGAATAAAAGGATCATTCGACCCAATCCTTTATCGTGTGGTGCACCTCTTGTTTTGGCACCTGAGAAGGATGGTAAGCATTTCCTTGAATGGGATTCAAGAAGAGTTTTTCATTAAAGTAGAGTTGTTGAAGGAGATATAGGGAAGATGACATTCAAAACCAGACAAGGTTTGTTTGAATGGCTTGTTATGCTTTTCAGCCTTTGCCATGATCCTACTACTTTTACGCATATGAAGAAATATGTGTTGAAGCCATTTCTAGACAGGATAGTCTATTTGGATGACATTTTCATTTTTAGAAAATTTCATTATGAACATGTCATGTGTGAGAAAAAAATACTTGATGTCGTATGTCAAGAACATTTTTTTTTGAAGATGTCAAAGTATATGTTGGATAAAACTTCTTTGATGTAATTGAGCCATGAAATTGGTGCTTCCAAGTGTGTTCAAGTTTCCAAAGGCTTTTTGGCAGTCTACGTGGGACTTGCAGAAGGTGAGTCGAAGTTAGACCTCTCCAAGATTGATGGTGTAACAGTCTGTGGTGGCATTGAATCCATTCTTGTAGCCATAGGTGAAGGAATCATACATCCTCGTAAAGCCGTAAATGTCTCTGATTTACTCATAATTTATGAAGGCAAGCTCAAGATAGTCATTTGGATAAGAGGGTTTTTGGGAGCAACACAATGTTGGAGGAGAAGTTTTGTTAAATTTTCTTCTATTGTAGTTCATTTGCATGCATTAGAAGTTGTGCAAAGGGTCTTCCAGGGGGGAGGAAAACAACGAGAGGCATTTGATGCTTTAAAACAAAAGATCAATACAGTTCTAGTACTTACACTTCCAGAATTGAGACAATCATTTAAGTTTCTAGTTGCAGTATGTGACTATGCCATGGGCGCAGTCTATTTGCAATATGGTAAGCCCATTTCTTTTCATTAAGAAATTTTCAATGATAAAGTGTTTAAGTTGCAGCACAAAGGCACTTCCATTGGATGGGTTTTATTCTACTATTCCACTCGGTTAAAAGGTATAAGAAAGGTATGAGCAACAAGTTTGTTGATGTACTTTCTAGGCCTATAGTTTGTATACTATTTTCCTCAAGAATCATTTTGTTTTACATGAAAGTTATGCTCAGAAAAATACATACTTTCAAGATGTATATTCAAGCTTGAGTCAAAGGAATCAAGTGGAAGAGTTTGTTTACCATTTGGATCATAATGTATTGTATCATTTTGGTAAGAAGGATGTTGCTACTGATAGTAACATGTGCAAGGGCAAAGAGTTCATTGAATGACTCCAAATGGTACATCAAACAATGCAAGAAGAGCTTGAAAATGTTAAAGGCAAGTACACAGAAAGGCATGACATGAATCATGGATATCACGAGTTCAAATTCAGTGATGAATGGATTGAGATTGGAAAGATGAGGGAACTATACCCTCACTTGCTAGTCAATTGAAAGTGATATTTTGGGGTCCAAAAGAATTCCAGTGGGGAGGAGTGATCAGGTGCTCAAAATTAGGTTAAAAAATAAAATTGTCAGAATCTTGATAAACTTAGCTTCCTATCAAATATCTCATAATTATGATTCCAACGGTGTGAATGACACTCAAATCCGAGCTTGTATGCAGAAGTTATAGCAAGTCAAAGTTCAGGTTTGAATTTCTCAAATGGCAGGATTGGATGATGTGGCAAGGTCCTTCAGAGGCACCAAGTGGAAAGCCACCATTGGCCCCGGCATGTCGCAAATCTCAATTGTAGGCAGGTCGGCATTAAAAATCATCCCCTGAGCAAGGAAGTGTTGTGATGCGATAATGCAGGTAGGAAGGCTTTCAAGGATCGACCAGAGGCACGATGTGATATATCGCAATCACACATCAGCGAAGGGAAGGCATTACGAAAAATTGGCCCCTACAGTTTTGTGTTGCGATGCGATATAGCAATCACAAATCGCAACTGTGCAAAGTTTCACATTATGATTACCTATCAAGGCACCACCAAACTACGATTTGCAATAAGTTCCTAGATGTGAGATGTTTATCAGTTCCAGTTTATAGTGTTGTTAGGTCTGCCACATCACAATCACACAATCGCCTGCTGTGTACATAAACCTTAAGCCTTCCGGTCCTTTCCGATTGCGATGGACAGTCGGTGTCGACGGATTATGGCCCATCCTGTGGAAAAATTCTCACTTGGTTAGTGGATTTTTGTAGAGAAATTGTGGGTTCCTGTCGAATGTGGAGCAATTTGTGGAACAAATAGTAGGAAAACTAGGAGAAGTCATAATGTCTTTAGTTTCCACCAAATTGGTTGCAAATAGAGGCTAGATCACCATTATTAATGATGCTGGACTCATTGGAGTAGGTTTCAGTAGCATTTGAGCACTATAAACATAGATTTTTACACTTTTCGGAATAATAGAGAGGCTCAAGCCATTCAAAGCTGGAGCAAGGAGACGTAGCTGAAGTGGGGTGAACTCCTTTATCATGTGCTTGTTGTAATGTGTTTTTGATGATGTTCTGTACATGCTTATGTTGCTGTTCAGTTTCTGGTTTATGTTAAATTTCTCATAAAATTAACACAAAAACTCTTCATTTCACTTGCAAAAATTGATGAATCCTTAAGCACAATGAAAGCATTTATTTTATAATATGAGGAAGATCGTAGCACTGTGTTATGAAACCAACTCAAGAAAATATAGAAAGATAGATCAACGCCTTAGAATTCAGCCTCTTCAAGGGGGCAACCTCCTTTACATTACATAAATGAACAATTCTTGGATGATACAAATGAAAAGACCTCCTTTCTATATATAGGAGTCTAAGGGGTCATAATATAATTAGAGCCAACATAACAATAATAATGTAAGCGCACAATAATAACAATAGTGGGCTTCTATGGGGCACAATAGTAACAATATGGGCACTACATGGGTACATCAATATAATAAGTGGGTTGTACTAATAACAATAAGGGGTTACACTAGTAGTATGGGGGCCTAACATGCCCCTTTCCTTCAAAAAGTGTTTTCCTCAACGCTTGAGTAGTTCTTGATGCTTCTGTATAAAA
>APFE030093146.1:0-11418 GCA_000404065.3 Pinus taeda
TTGCATTTGTGTAATTAGAAGGCATGCAAAAGTAATGAGATGGTTTAGGTTGAACGAGGGAAAGGTGGCCAGTTAACTTGGCCACCTTTATCTAGTTGACTCCACTCATCCGAAGATCTCACCCACACATGCGCACAGTCAACTCAAGAAAGATGTCAAGGACAGGTAGTGGAGGAAGTGTGAACTCAAATGCAATCATGAGGTATGATTACGAGGAGGGGCCATGATGACAAGGTAGGTTGGGACCAACGGTCTGAATATAGCCAACGTATGCTCTGCCAACTCACCCTCCATCACCAGAAATATCCATAAAGGGCAATAAGTACTCCTCTCCAAGCACACTCACCACCTTTTCCTTCATTCTCTCCTCGAAACTCAGCTAGAACAGTTTCTTTATGACCACACAACCTCGTAACCATTATTCTCCATTGACCTCTCCCATATTCCTGCTCTTGGCATTTTCTACAGGAGCACTTACAGGTTCTATAGGAGCACCTATAGGAATTCTACAGGAGGAACAACAAGCTTTTGTAGGAGGGGTAGTGAGTTGTTTGAAGGGAGAAAACATGGGTTTTAGCATGATTTTTGATCTGAGGAGGTAGGTTCCATACATGCCCCTTGAATATCCATATATGCAAGCAGTGGTTTCAATTTGAGGAGGAGAAAATACATAAAGGAATTTCTGCTTTTTTTTTTTTTTTAAACACAGTCTCCTCTGTTTCTTTGTTTTTCTCAAAAATTGTTGTCTCCATCTCCACATTTGGTTTCCCAAAGGAGTATAAACAAAATGACTGGAGGATTTATGATGAAGGAACCCAACAACTCCTCCATGTTCCATGCACATCCATAGGTAGTGGACATATTCACAAGAGCAAATTTGATGAATGTTTTTGAGAAATTCCGATGGTTTGATGAGGAAATTGCCCAAGAATTTGCCCACTCTTTGGTCCCTCACACTACAACACATACCACTATCAAATTTAGAGGTATTTCCATGGAGATAACCCCTGAATTTATCAATAGGGTCACTACCCTTCCCCTTGGGCTGCCTTGGAGTAAGGATGAGAAACCAATTGGCCAGGTTGCTAAGAAAAACTTTTTCCAAAACAATGAAACCCCTGTAGAGGATAAAAATGGCATTAGAAGGGCTAACACACCATATCCTTGGGATAAGGTTAGCTACCAAATAATCAAATAAATTTCCTATCAGGGGAGGTACAACATTGTCTATGGTTACCACTTTAAATCCTTCATGAATTAAGGTTTGGGATGGACACTCCAGCACCTCAAAAGTTCAGCATCCCCTACTTCCTCCTGCAGTCCCTCATTGACTCCAACACTAAGGTTCAAATAGGAAATTTAGAGAAACTAGCTCACCATGGGTTAATCAAAATTTTAGTGGAAGAATCCCTCCATACATTTACACTCCCTATAGCATGGGAAATATTCTGAAACATGACAGTTGAGGATGACATAAAGACCCTAACCTATGATATCAATCCTACTGGCAGTGAGGAGGAAGAGCAGCAAGGGGGAGAAGATGAAGCAACTGGTGACTTAGCAGAACAAGAAATGAAGGAGGAAGAAACTAATATAGAGGAGGAGAAAGCTGAAGAAACAAAGCAGGAAGGAACAAAGACAGAAAAAGAGACAGAAGGAGGAGAGAAAGAGGCAGAAAAGACAGAAAAAGGAAAAGTTTCCCCTGAGACTCTAGAAAGAGAGGCAGTAGCTACTCTCACTACCCTCAGTACACAAATCAAGCCAAAAAAAAATAGGAAAAGGTAGGTCTCCATGTATTTTAGGGATAGGAAGAGCACAAGAATCAAAATAGGGAAACCTCACCCCTCTTCAAAAGCGCCAATTACAATTGAAGATTCACCCTCTGCCCAAGGAAAAGAATCGCCTTCCAAGGCACCTATCACATATGAAAGGGGGACTCCTAGATCTCCCACATGGAAAGAAAAGGTTGATCTACAGGACCCAAAAACAATCCTACAGGAGGCTCAAATAGTTCTACAGGAGACACTATCAAAGATACAGGAGACCTAAGAGCTTGAGAAATAAATGGAAGGATAGCCACAGGTAAAGGAGGAAGAAACAGATCTACAAGAACCTGATCCCCAGCCCAGTCTTGCCTCCTACTACAACCTTCTGGAGGGAGGAACAATAATTCCACAAAAATTTGCAATTCCACTATTCTTTGAATTAGAGAAAGAGAGAATAATAACACATAGGTGGATGCAAATAACCAAATCCAAAGGAGTTGAGGATATTGGCTATATGGAGAACAAACTCAGAGAAATGGGTAGAGAGTTGAGTGCTATCAGACACAGGGAAGCAATTACAAGAAGCCACCTTGAAACTAAAAATGAATTGCTGAGGCAGTTGCAAGAGAAAGAGACCCAGCTGGCATGCATGGCAAACTTATCCATGGAGGCATTGTAATGTATAACACCAGCAAAATCCTATGGCCTATATCTCAAGGACCAATGGTTGCAATTCTAGTTAAAGACTTTGGCACAAAGAGGCACAATGCCTTTCCAAGATTACACACATTTTATGGACTTGTGTGACCAAAGAACATCAGAAGATAAGGCAAAGATGGCAAAATTCTACCTACATAACGTGGCCCTCACGGACATGAATGTGTGGGACCCCAACGCCAGGCTAGGGGACCTGCAACTAATGGCCATGGCCTCATAGATGAACCATGAAGAGTTGAGGGTAGTAGAAATAAGAAGGTTGATGATAAAAGAGAAGAATGAGCCATTAATGATTAGAGTTGAGCCATCAGATCCCATGGCACTCATCATCACACATAACATGCTTGACAATACTCCTCAGGTTGCCCCTAGATATATAAGTGATCAGGCACAAGCCATTGCACACTTTGAGGATATGCAAAGGCTACTTCGGCATGACTATGTGCATGCATGCATGAGGAGATGAAACACCTTACCACACAATCTACAGATAAGGGAATATCATTCCCCCATGAGGATGAAGGAGGCATTAAGAAGAGTGCCACTACACAAGTGCTCCATTCAGAGGCTGAAGTTCAATAAGATCAGCCTCAAACTGAGTCCCCCACTACTGTTAGGCATGCTGGAAGGCAAAAGAGAAGAAAAAGAAGAGGAGCAGTGGGAAGAGATAGAAAGGAAGGCAGGATTCTATGACAAGGAAGAGGAGACCACATTAGAAGCTTGGGATGCTAGGGAGGCCACCAGGGCCATAAAAGATGAGGAGATGGACTAAGTTTCTCATAGGATGAGAAACAATTTCAGTAGGGGGGTGACGATGAGCCTCATAAATGGGTAATTATATGGGCTCATTTTACCTCCTAACCTAGTCAAAATAACCATTTTCTTAGCTTATTTTATGATTTTCTAATTATATTTATTCTTATGGATTGATTTGAGTTAGTTATGATGCCATGTGGTCTAACATGTGTTTAATGCAGATTATTGATGAATTTTAAGGTCAAAGCCAAGGATCCAGTGGAAAAATGGTAGCAATAACTCGAAGTGGACAAAGGGGAGGACTTATAGGAGGGAATCCCCCTCATTTATTACTCCTCACTTTGAATTCCCCTTCATTCAGCTTGGAGTACAAGGAGCGAAGTCATGCGCTAGAAGGCAGCCGAGCAATTGGAGCATGATTGATGATTATCTCGAGTTTTAGGAGCCAAGCCTCCCTGATTTTAAGGAAGTTGTTGGTAGCTTTAGTTGTATAAGTAGAGAGGCCTAGGACCTCACTAGGGTTGGATTTTTGTTGTATTTTTTCTTATGTAAACTCTGTTCCAACTTCGAGCTTATTATTGTGTGACAGTTTCATGTAATCTTGTTATTGTTTTGGAAATAAAGATGGCATCCTTTTTGAGCTAGCACTAATTTACCTCAGAGGGATGAAGCTCTTGGGTTAGGGCCCAATCCAAGTAGAAAAGCTCCTCTTTACTTGTATTTGTATGTTTTATTTCAGTTTGTAGATTAGGTTGTTGTTAGATGTATTTCTTTTATGGTTAAGAATAGGTTTCTTTTGATGATTCGGTAGTTTGCTTCCATTTGTGCTTTCTATAGTAGGTTAAGTGATAAAGAAAAGATTCAAAAGGCTATTAATAGTGCCTTGGCCTCTTTTCCTCCCTTTGGAACCATCATTTGAGGAAAAGACCCTCTTGTTGCCCCAAAAACACAAATTTTCCTCATGCATAGGACTTCTAGTGTTTGCAGTGTTTTAGTGGTTAATAGTCTAGTTTTGTTTTGCTTCAGAAATTCTTCATCATGCTCACTCATTTATTTACAATAGTCTTCTTTCATGCTTTCCTTTCTTGCAGAAGTTATCAGCATTTCCTTCCATAGATCATAGTTTAGACTATTTTGATGCAAAACTCTATTTTCCTAGATGCACTTATTTCATTGCTTGCTTGATCTTATTGGTTGACCATCAGTTGTTTATGCAGTGGATCTCTTCTAGCAATAGGCTAGCCTATCAGCCATCCCATCCTCCATCTGATCCATGCCCTACAGGTCACCCAAGTCTCCCCTCAATTCTACCTTAGTTTCCTGCATTTTCTATAGAACTTCTTCCTCTCTCCTTGAGCAAATTCGATCATATTTCTCTCTCCTGATGATTCTTGGTGGACCCTAGGTGCCCTAACACCTCGTTACAATCTTCATCTATCTTTTCCACCCACTCTCACACCTTCAAAATAGTGAAAATTGCTCTCGTCCTCCTACTGTAGGCTTCTTGTAGAACGATGTTTTCCTCCTGTAGATTTCTTGTGTCCTCCTGTAGATTATTTTGTAGGCTTTCTTTTGAAGGCTAAGAGTGGGAAAAGCCTCTAGAAGGCTACCAGAGACCTCCTAGGACCCATCCACACCATCCTACATCCTCTCAAGTCCCAAAACCACCCTCCAACGCCACCTATTCGCTGCCACATTCACTCACAATAAATTACATGCATGTCAAATTCACATAAAAATCCAAAAAGATGTTTTTTTGCTTAGATATTTCCAGAAATAGTTTAGTTAGATGTTTCTTACTTCCTTGAGTAGGTAATGGCATTCCTTTCATGGTTTTCAAAGCACTTTCTGCAAAAGTAGAATTAGTTGGTTAATCAAGGTTTACTAGTTTTGCTTTACATTTCAAATTTTCTCCTTTCTGCAACTAGAGTAGCATCTATAGAGTAATCTTTCTATTCTTTCATCACATATAGAGCTTCTTCTGGAATCCATATAAGTTGGCTTGAGCTCCTAGTGATCTTGTGCCAACTGACCAAGTGACAACATACATTAAGAACTAGTACTTGTGCATACACGCTTCCATGTTTGTTATGAACTATCGGGTTGATAAGAGTAAAGTAGGCAGCCCAGGAGTTGTAGCATTATTGCTACAATACTAGTTCTCACCAAAATGGAAAGGCTATGCTGAAGAAGACTGTCACACCTGGAAAAACCCATGCCCTGATAGAAAAGAACCACATGCAATACCATGCATGCCAAATCTAGCAATTAAAATACACATGCAAGTTGATACCTACAATGAAGCCTATTGTAATTGCTTGATCTTGCCTTTCCCTATTTGATCTTTGCTTCATCTTGCCTTCTTTTCCTTTCTTGCTCCAATGCCACAGTGCTCCAAGAAAAGCTAAGTGTCCAGAGTGTGAGAGAGAAATAATAATGAGAGAGATCCAAAACTCAACTAACAAAAGATTACCAGCTAATCCTAAGAAGCCCTTTTATGAATAAGGCCTCTATTTTCTTCATTTTCCTCCTCACATGTTGATCTGAACTTAAAAAAGAATGCAACAACTTAAAAATATAATCATAAACACAAAGATGCAGTAAAAAAACACTTCATTTCATTAATAGAAAAATATTGAACTATGTTTACAAACTTCATGGAAATAAGATAGCTCAGGTGCTGGTAGCTTATCTTTGAGAAACGATGTGGCGGATACATGCCTTTGAACTATGTTACAATGAGGCCTAAGGGCCCATTTATTATTGGAAAACATGAGAAAACCATAAACAACCAAAACCCTAACCCCAAGAGATGTAACACCAAGAGTTTGTGGGCCTTGTTGGGGTTAGCTGGGCAGCCAACTTCCCAGGATTGTAACTTGGTCATATTATCTTTGTTTGGCGCATATGATACCTTGTTGGAAAGGTCTCTCTGAGTACTAAAGGTTTCTTTACAGGCCCTTCCTTATGGCCACAAGCTTGTTTTGGACCCCCAAAAAACGTCGTTTAGGGGATCAAAACTGCTCCGGAAGTTCAAGACCCGAAAAGCTGCTAAAAATAGTAAATACTGAAATGAATAAGGAAATAGATAAAACTGAGTGGGGGGGCTAGGTGGAATAGGTGGGTGGTCACAAGTATCCATCTAGATCATTCCTCCCCCCTTAGGAAGCAATGGTCCCCATTGCATGCAGAGCCTCCATGAGGTGAGGAAATTTCTGTTGAACCTAATCCCTAGTGAAGCACTTGCCCCGGTGAAGGAGTTGGCCTGCTTTGACAACTCGATATAGATGTATCCTTTGTTGGCAAGTGTTATTGATCTATGTTTCTATGATATAATCAGTTGTGGCATGTTCCATGTAGTTCGAGTTGAGCTCTGTTGGTGTGAGTTTTTCTGCAATGTCATATGTGTCCAACAATGGTGGAAACTATGGTCAAAGGCGATGTACATTAAACACTACGTGCAGACCAAGGAACGGTGGTATGTTAAGCTCAAATGAATTGTCACCAACAACCTTGCTAATGGTGTATGGCCCATATTAGAGTGGGGGAAGCTTGCAGTGGGGTCCAGCAAGGCGCTCCTTTTGCAAATGTAGCCAAACTTTGTTGCCCACCTGGAACTTGTGTGGCACTCAATGCTAATCATGGTGTCACTTGTACTTAGCATTGGCTCTGTCCAATATATCATGAACCTACTGGCAGATGTGTTCAACGTGCCCAATGAAGTTGATAGCCCTTTCAGCTTTAGACTAAACATGAGCCGAATCTACCTAAGTGGTTGCAAATGTTATGGCCACATCAATGGGGCATAAAGGTTGAAATCCCGGCCCTACATGAAAGGGGATGTGGCATGTTTAGCTATGGAGAGATTTGTTGTATCTGTGTTCGACATAGGGGTGACTTTCATCCCACGTGTGTGGATGCTTTGAGTTGTACATGCGTAGAATGTGTACGATCATCCTGTTGACAACCTTTGTTTGGCCATCAGTTTTGGGATGGAAAGTCATGGACTTAGTAATTTTTGTATCTAGCATCAACCAAAGACTTGACCGAAATGCACTCAGGAATCCGTTGTCTTGATCTGAGACAATGGATTGTGGGATCCCAAAGTGTACCCATACTCGCTTAAAGAAGAGCTTAGCAGTGGCATCTATTGTGATACTTTTCTTGCAGGACACCATGATGTCCATCTTAGAGAATATGTCAACAACCACGAAAATGAAATCGTTGTCATGCTTAGTAGAAGGAAGGACCAACATGTAATCCATGGAGATAGATTCCCAAGGCTGGCTAGGATTAAATAGAGGAGTATACAGGCCTTGCTTCCTAATGGTTGGTTTGGCAATGGCGTAGGCGATGTAGGATCTAATGTACTTCCCAACATCTTAATGAATTTTCGGCCAATAAAAATACTTCTGCAATACCACCACTATTTTCTCTACTCTGAAATGTCTAGCAACCCAACTGTAGTGCACCTTTCAAATCATCTTGGCATGCTCACTTGAAGGAACACAGATGTGTCCCAGGTGGCATAACAATGCATCCTGAGGTGAAAATTTGGAACTTGCTTCCCTTCTAGGAGTGTCTAGTATATGCTACCAAATTCTAGATTGCTCTTGTAAAGATGCGACCACCCCGATGTCTTATGCCCACAAGAATCAAGCACAGTGATCAGTGCCATGACTGGTGGTTGGATAAGGAAATCAACAGCATTATTGGTGTTTTCCTTCTTATATTTAATGTTCAAATGGAACTATTGTAAATAGGTGGAACATCTATGATGGCGATCATTCTGCAACTTCCCTTTGTGTCTGTATGAACTATAGAGGTCGGTGGTCTATGTGGATGACTGTTTCCTTCCCCATAATGTAATTCTTCCATTGACAGTAGGCTTGCACAATGGAATACATTTATTTTTCATTAGTGGGGTACTTGCGGACTATGTCTAAAAGTGTATCACTATGGCAAGCCACTTAATTCCCATGCTAAGTAAGAATTGCACCAATAGCATAGTCGGAGGCATATGTCTCAATCTCAAATGGTTGTTGCAGGTCTAGTAGTGTGAGCATTGGTGTAGAACAGAGGCAATTCTTCAATTCAGATAACGCTTTTTGTTAGGTTTCCAACCAAACAAAATGTTCTTTCGCTCTTCCCTTGGTGACTTTACTTAAAGGCCAAGTGATATGAGAGAACCCCAACACGAACCTACGGTAGAAATTGGCAAGACTCAAAAAGTTGCAGAGCTCTGTTAGAGTGGTTGGGGCTGGCCAATCCCGAATGTCTTGTATCTTGGATGCGTGCACATGTACACCTTGCTCATTAATGATGTACCCCAGATATTGAACCCGAGTTAAGACAAAGGTGCATTTCTCTAAGTTAGCACATAGCTTGTCTTGGTGCAGGTTTTGAAGGACCTATCGAATATGGTGTAGGTGCTCTTCCTAACTCTAGCTGAAGATCAAGATGTCATCTAAATATGCCACCACGAATGCATTGGTGAAGTGTCGCAAGATGTCGTCCATTAGTCTCATGAAGGTTGCAGGAATATAAACAACATGACCAACCATTTGAAAATTCCCTCCTTGGATTTGAAGGCAATATTCCACACATTGGAGGGTTCGATAGGCACCTGGTGATAACCTAAATTCAAGTTAATCTTGCTAAAATATTTGGCCCCATTGAGTTGGTCTATTAAACACACATGGGCAGCGATACAATAGGAAATATAAAACATGAGAATACATTTTTATTAACAAATGATTTACATTTATAGTACATGTTGTGACCGTTGGGTTTCACATCCAAAGATCTCTTGGACTCCTTTTGTCCATTTGGCTTCCACACTAACCCATTGAGGATTAGGCGTCCAACATTCCCCCCCTTAATCTGAAGGGTTATGTATGAGTCCAAGAAGAGAGCTGTAATACAAAATGTGCAAAAATGCATGGCAACACTAGGCTGAATGTGCTCTCTGAAATGTTGGTATAAAGGGCGGTGGTTTAAGGATGACCACCAACACTAGAACGCTTAGTGCAGTTCCCGTAACTCTTTCAAAACTGGCAAGAAGCTAGAGTCTTCTGCTAGAGGAAGTGCTCCTATTTTTTTGAAGAGGGAAAGCTTCAACCATGAAAGGGAGGTCTCACCTCGCATAAAAGGGAGAACTTCAACTTGAAAGGGAAGTCTCAACCTGTGATGGTTTAAGGATGACCAACAACTCTGGAATGCATAATGCAATTCCTAGAACTCTTCCAAAACTGGAAAGAAGCTAGAGTCTTCTGCTAGAGGAAGTGTTCTCAATTTTTGTTCCTAGAATTCTTCCGAAACTGGCAAGAAGCTAAAGTCTTCTGGTAGAGGAACTGTCCCAGATTTCCAACTGAAGGCATGTTCATGGGCATCTTTGTTTCTGGCTACAACTCTGAAACTGGTGTGGCAGGTTGTGGCTCAGGCTCGCTTGATGTGGCTTTGAAGCTTGCAGATGAACATCATTTCCCCCCTGTCAGATACAAGGTGAGATGATGGAACTGCAAGATTGTTCAATACTCTGGAACAAGTTCTGATATGTGTTTGGAATATCTTCTTGGCTGTTGATGCCCATTACCAAGAAGCGATCCATCCAAGATGAATCTTTGTTCTTGCAGGACGTTTGTTTCTCAAGCATCTATGTGAAGAATGGGTGGTTTTATGACAGTGCTTACAAGGATGAAGATCAAAACAATGATCTTTCGAATGGCCAACTCGATCACAGTGTTGGCATTTCACAATATGTTGTTGTTGCTGTGGAAGAGGGGCAGAAGCTGGAACAGCTGGAGGTGAACTGTCATGAGGAGGAGGTGAACTGTCATGAATGAATCCAGCACTCTAAAACTGAATGGGCTTGGAGTAGTCTGTAATATGAAAGGACAAGTCCTTCTCATATCCAAGACCAATTTTGTGCTTGTTGTGGACAAGATGTTCCCAAGTTCTGATGATGGGCTTGGGAAGTGCAGACTGAGTTTTTGCATCTGCATGTACAACTGCTGCTTTATTGGGTACTAAATCTGAACCAACTGTAACATTATTGACTTTCTTCTGATGGGTTGCAGTCTCAATGTTCTGAACAGAAACATGTTCAGAATGATGACTCCTCTATTTTAATTCTTCTTGCTGAAGCTGAGACTCCAGCTGCAAAATTCAATGTTTTCTTGTACATTTTTCAAATAGATTTGAATGTCTGTGAAAATGGCTTTATCAATCATAATCGTATTGTCCGTGGTAGAATGTATTAGAGTATTCAGTAATTCTAATACAACACCCATTCTATCCATTTCGCAATAATATCACTGCAAAAAAATTGATTGGTGTACCACTTTGTCTTCAAAAAATCTTCAAGTATGTAGGCTCTCAATATGCCTCCATATACCATGCAATTTCATACTATATGATATAATTTTCTTTTCATGAACATATTCTGTGCAAAATTACATAGAAAAACATCTTAGCCAACAAATTGTAATAAAGAAGTAGCTGGGAAGTAGAGAACCTGGTTACACAATGAGATCTCCTCAAAACTCTAAATCAATATATGACAACCCAAACATTTGCAGAAGTCATAACACTTGTCTTATAACTTGAACATCTATGTATTTCAGCAGCGAGACTTAAATTTCAAAACCCCTTCAAATAGGAAGACCAGTGTGAACTTCTAAGAATGGACACTTGAAGGGTACAACATTGCTTTGAGTCTGCTCAAAGCTTGAAGTCAAGAACATAAAGAATTTCATTCCATTTCAGTCACCACAGACTTGATATTACACCTTCAATCTTCATCTGTTATGAAACCAACTCAAGAAAATATAGAAAAGATAGAGCAACGCCTTAGAATTCAGCCTCTTCAAGGGGGCAACCTCCTTTACATTACATAAATGAACAATTCTTGGATGATACAAATGAAAAGACCTCCTTTCTATATAAAGGAGTCTAAGGGGTCATAACATAATCAAAGCCTACATAACAATAATAATGTAAGGGCACAATAATAACAATAGTGGGCTTTGTTAAACAGACATGGACAACGACAAATAATAGGAAAGATAAAGCATGCATTGCATTTTTTTATTCACAAATGATGTATATTTATGGTACATTATGTGACCGTTGGGATTCACATCCCAAGGTCCCTTGGACTGCTTTGTCCATTCGGCTT
>APFE030093148.1:0-13911 GCA_000404065.3 Pinus taeda
TGTTTGTTGTACCAAATTCTACTTTCTATCCTTATCTCCATGACATGACTTCCTTCTCTTGTATGCTTGCAATGCATGAACCACTCATCACATATCCATTGACTTAAAAAGGAGGTAAAGAATATTTTCTTTCAAGTTGCAACACTTTAACAAAAAGGGGGATCCTTTGTCATTGCATTTCATAAGGTTCATGAAGTGAATATGTCACTGGAGAAACTCTGTGCTACTTTTCTTTATATGAACAACCAATGGCTAGCTTTTGATTTCATTTCTACAAAACCTTTATAATTTAATCTTCAATATTTAAGTAACCATTTCCCATCCAGGCCCTATGGCCATTCTTGATTAAAACAAATTGAATCCAGGTGAACTGCTTTGCTCTATCTCTAGACTAGCATCATCAGATTGGAATGTCTTTGTAGAGGGGGCTTGGAATATAGGAACCTACTATGGATCCCATGTTGAATACAATAATTTCTTGTAACATAATAAATTACAAGCTTTTGAAGATTGTCATTGTCGAACCATTTCTTGGCTAGATCTAGTTTAACAATGTAAACTTTGAAATGGGAAATGATACGATTACCCATTTTTTTAAGGTAGCAAAAAAATCAATCGATTTTGAAAAGTGTTGATTCAGAATAAATCTTTTTTCTTTTCTTTAGACCATATCTTTGACACTTTAAATTTTTTTATGCATCAAATATGAACAATTTTTTTAAAATGTTGGTGATTTCATGTTGAATTTCAAAAAGTGTTTGATGTCAACAATACAAACCACTTCTTTATAGGGTTTAATTTTAAGACTTTATAACCTTCTTAATGGATTAATTGTGGGAATAATTTTTTAATGTGGAGGTTTTTTCAGGCTGTTTTGAAAAACAATTTCAACATTAAGCATTCACATTTTAAAGACATTTTTTAACCCTTTAAATTTTTTTATATCCTGAGTATCACAAAGTTTTCTTTAAATGTTGATTATTTAACAAATTTTTTTCACTTGTCTTTCTCTTCTTTTTTTTCCGTCCTAAGGATGTTAGTTTTTAAAGGTGGTTTTCCAAATATGTGTTTTTTTTGTTTTTCTTCCCCAATGCTATTTTATAATAAAATTTGAAATTTATTTTTTTTCAAAAATAACAAAATAATAACAATGTAAAATATATGGAAAAAAAAAATAGGAAAATAAGCAAAATTTAACTTGTAAAAAATATTAAAAATAGAAATAAAAATATTTAAAACATGTAAAAAAAATAAAAATAAATCCAAAACAACAGAAAAATAAAACAATCAAAAAAATATTGAAAAAGGTTATAGAGATAAAAATAAAAAAATATTACAATAAAACCAAAAAGACATAATTAAACATAATTAAAAAAAAAACACATAAGAAAAATTAAAAACATTAAAAAAAACCATAATTAAAAAAAACAAAATTATAAACATTAATTAAAAAAAAAGTTAGAATTTGAAGCCTTAGGCTTGGCAGCCCAATTTCGAGAATCAACTTCGGCCCCAAGCTGATTCTCGAAATTAGTCGACCAGGCCTTCTCAAAATTAGTCTGCCAAACCTAGGGCGCGACATTGCCAGCTGAGCGCAGCTGCCAAGGCAGCCTAGCCCAAGGCGCAACCTTGGTAGCTGAGCACAACTATGAAGACAGTGAAGCCCAGGCCCCTCGGCCACTGGGCTGGGCCGCCTTGGGCGCTGAGCGCTCAGCTGCCAAGGCCACCCAGGCTAGAGGCAGAGCGACCCTAAGCTTTGTAGGTCAATTCCGAGAATCAGCCAAGGGCCCTGGTCGATTCTTGGAATCGGCTTTCCAAGCCCAAGGCCTAAAATTTAATATTTTTTTTTTAATTATGTTTTTTTAATGTTTTGAATTTTTTTTTTTTTTGGTTAATATAATTTTGTGGATTCTTTTTGTTTTTGTTTTTTTGTTCATTGGTAATGATTTTTCTTTTATTTTATCTTTCTAATTTATTTTTATGTTTATTTTATTTTTTGTTTGTTTGCTTTTTTAGTATTGTTTTTTATTAATACATACTTTTTGTTATTAAGCTTTACTTTTGAGCAAATAGTTAAGATGCTTTCCATAGTTTTAACATTAGGAATTTAATTTCATTATTTTTTTATTATTATTTAATTTATTTATTTGTAAGGTGATTGGATTGAGGTCTTATTATGGGTTGTTAGTAACTTCCATTTCTATTAGTTAACTAATTTTTTGTTTTCATTTTATTTCTTTTTTATGTTTTTTTTTTTTGAATTATAATTTTTTCAAAATATTTTCAATTTAAATGAATTATTAATTAATTAAAATATATTTTTAATAAATTTAATTTATAAAACATTTTATATATTAATAAAAATAAATCACACACATAGAAAGAAAGAAAGAAAATTATTTTAACGTCCATGAGGCTAAAGATAGCTGATGAGATGGATTGCTTCTTCATCTAGTTGATGTATTCAACCCTTTCCTGTGAAGTCTCACAATAAATGCTCTCAACTTCTCGACAATTCCCTCACTAAATAGATTATCCCAAGGGCTAGCTGCCAGAATATCTACATGATATTCCATGTTGCCTTTGAAGGCCTCACATTCTAAAATGAAATGCTTTTCTGTTTCTCCTTTTCTGGAAGAACAAAAAATACATATTATTTCCTCCTACATTTCTTTTGGCCTTTTCCAGCGCCCTATTTCACAACGGAGTTGATGAGAATTAGTTCTTAACTGAGAAATAAGAATTTTGGCTCTCCAAGAAATATTGGCCTATGTGTACGTTTTTTGTTGATGATTATGACCAGGATTAAACACTTCAATATAGTACTCTTTCTTTCTCCCTAGCTCCCTATCCCAAGTACGCTTGTGAAACTTATCCATAACAAAAGTTTTTATCTCTTTACTCGTTATGAGACACGTGTGTAAGCAAATACCCCATTTACTAAACCATTTTTTATTTTGTTGCATCCATGTCTTTTTTCTTTTGCACAATATGTCATTAAAGGCAACCTTAGGCATTATGCCCACTTCCATTTGCTCAACTTTTCTTAAATGCCTTATGACACATACAATAACAATTGTGTCAATAGGAGCAACCCCTCTTTCACCTAACAAGATAGCATAAGGAATTGCACTTTTAATTTTGAATTTGTTTGTAATCAAATGCTTCTGAATATGTATGTTAATATAAACAATATTAGTTAATCATATTTCTTAATTTTTGGTGATGACATTCAACAATACAATATTTTATTACTTATTTTATTTTTGTGATGAAATCTTTGTCTTTTTTATTTTTTTGTTTAATTAAGTTATATTTAAGCTAAGCGGTAGGTACTAGCTATTATGTAGTCCTTGTTTAAAATTGTTTTCGTTTTGGATTAAGTTTTTTATTTTTTTATTAAATTATGCATGTTTCGAAATATTCTTTTCAAATTTTGTATTTTTTCATTTGTTTTTTACAAGTTAAATTTTGTTTATTTTTATGTTTTTTTATTTTTATATAATGATTTTTATATTTGTGTTTTCTTCTTCCATGTTTTTATATTTGTTTTTTTTAAGTTTTTTTTTTTATGTTTATATAGTCTAATCTATCTAATATAATTATATAATATAAATACTATATATATATAAATATATATATATATTATTATATAATATATATATATTGCTAAAGCAAGAGTCGTACCTTCTATTTCGCTAAATCGGAAAACAAATTACATAAAATACAACAGCTCCAAAGGAACTATGGGCCAAAGAAATATCAAACCACTTAAAGCCTAGGATACTGCGCTAAAGGCTTAAAAGTCGAGCCAAGGTCCCACAAACAAAACTACAAAATCCAGGAAATACAAACAAAATCTGAGACTGTTCGATCCCCCCTTAGAGATCAGATAGCCGAGGCCTAAATCGAGACGAGAACATGCAACCACTTTAAAATTAGAAACGGACTCAATGAGGAAATAGGGACTATTCTAAAAGGATTTCACGTCCGAATAGGGGGGATAATCCTTGAGCATGTAGTCCACCCGAAATCCAATGATACCCATCATGAAGCGCAACAAGCATAGAAGATAATGCACACTCAGACCTGCATACTTTACCTTGATCATATAATCTCCTCACCAGATCCAACGGCGGAGGATAATATCAAAAGATCTAAAAGCACGGAAAATGACTGCACAATAAATGCCCTGGACCCACCAACATGCACGCTTAATCTTTATCGTGGATTCGTCATGCTTAATCCAACGGCTGTGGGACATATTGCACTCACCAAAAGCACCGAGAATTACCACACAATGAGGGCAGTATTCCTTCTCGTCCCTTGGCCATGTGTTTCTTTGTGAGTGCAATCACTCCCAACTTTGAAAAACCATTTCTAGCTTGAAGGCCCTGCGATAATCCAAAAACAACCCTGCGAGCGGTATTGCCATGTCAAAAAGAAAAACTGGGGGTTTGAGTCTACCGAGAAAGCCAAGAATCCATCCCCTTGCACCAACCCATCTCCTCGAGTGACTGAACCAAAGGAAGCTGAAAAGTCCTCCGTCCAGCCGTCTACTTAGAAACAACGTCTGCCAAGTAACCTCCTCCAAAGACTTCTATGTTTGTTCTTGCCAGGGTTGAGGAGGCTAATAGTGACCTGCATCCCAAAAATGACCTCACTTTGGAAATAACACTTCATAAATAAACCAAAACATTTCATCAGTAGACCAAATTAATTAGATCTCGTCTTTGTGGCTTTGTTGCGAAACACCATTATTCCGCCTGATCTTGACATAGTGTCTTTAATCTATTCTGAGGCATCTCTTGCCAACTCAGCTCGACCCTGCTTTTGGTGCAGAGCACCCCTTAATTGGCCAAGATGTCCACCAATTTATTTACCATCCTTAGCACATGGGTAAAACTCATGGTATGTAAGCCTAAGAGGTGAAGTTGAATCCGTTGAAAGACTTGAAGCAACCTCCAGTTTTTTTTAGACTTTTATGGCTCCATGCCATAGCTGATTCTCTTGACCGATTTAATGATTAACTCAGAATTAGCTTCAACTATTATATTTTGGAGATTATTCTGCTTCAGGAATTCTAAACAAAGCTCAAGAGCCATTAATTACGCCATATTCGTGGCTCTTCCCAAATGGCAATGGAAAATAAAAAGGATATAGTCATTCTCATCCCTTAACAGCCCTCTATAGCCAACAATACCCGGGTTTCCTTTTGAGGCCCCATCAATGCTGTATTTCAAAAAACCCTACAGGGGGGGGGATGCCAGTAATCTTGCTTAGTGTCCAGTTTCATTAACCCTGTGGTATAAGCCCCTGCATACCCAACTAAAGAAGTATCTGCATTTTATCTTTTGAAGGTGGATTCTTTGGGGAAGTTCTCACAATAGTACCTACTGTCTCCTTAAGCTGTCTTAAGATCTACTCAAAAATGCATTGGGAGGAACTTTTTTCATTTTTGAAGATTCTGTTGTTCCTTTCTTTCTAGAAATTCCGTATTATGAAGCTCGGAGTTAAAGCCAAAGCTGAGCAAAGAAATTCATTATCAGAGAAGTTTCATCTCTAGTTATTTAGGGTGTTGATAATGCTTCCTTTTTCCCTGTCTATCTATCAAAAAATAGTGGCAAAAGTATCCCACAAACTAGAGGTGAAAATAAAATCATTGAGAAGGTGGTCCATTATTTCCTCCTGGGCCTGGCTGGCATCTGGAAGGGCCGAGGACACCCCTCTTCCTAATGTTTTCCCAAGTCAAAATTTTCTTATGATGAACCAGCCACATGAAGAGTTTGACCTTCATCCATCCTTGATGACTCCATAGGTTTTGCCAAACCCTGTTCAGTACATTGGAGTCCAGCTCAAGGAGTTTGCATTTTGCCTCCTTAAGATTGAAGGTACCTTCATTATTGTTACCCCATCTAAGTTGGTCATGCCCACCTGTCACTAAAATTTTCCTTTGGTCCAACATTTTCAAAAGTGCCTCAACTTTTGATTTCAAGGGGCTATCATCCCTGTAATCTATATTCTTCCAAGTTCTCCATTTTCCTTCACTATTGGTTTGATCCCAAAAATATTTTACCCTAAGAAACCCTTTGGTATCAGTTTCTTTCTTGAGGTTCAGAAAGTCCTCTCTTAATAGTGTAGGTTCTTGTTGCCATTTATCCTCCCAAAACAAAGCAAGATCTCCCTCTCTGATTTCCCAGAAACTAGTTTTTGTGCTAAGATTCTATTCTCCTAGGCCTTATTCCAGATGTGTGAACCTCTTATGATTCCATTCATCCTTATGTGATCATTATCTTGCCAAGTGCTAGCATATTTTTCTTTCCAGATACTAGCCCACTAAACCTTTGGATCTTTTACCCAACGCCACCATAATTTGGCTCCTAAGACTTTGCTTAGTACTTCCGGATCATCCAGTCAAAGACCCCCATGATTTTTATGTTTGCTAATCTTATCACAGGCTACCAAGGGCCATTTCTTTCTCTGCTCCCCCTTACCCCAAAGAAAGTCTCTTTGAATGGTTCTAAATTGTTGCAAAAATCCTTTTGGAGCTGGAAGGGCTGATAGCATGAAGATGGGGATAGATTGAAGAACAGCTTTTGTAAGCACTAACCAACTAGCCAAGTTTAAAGATCTAGTAGTCCATTTCCTGATTTTACCCTGCATCTTGTTAATCACCGGCTCCCAAAAGCTTTTGTGCAAAGGTTTATCAGTTAGAGGAACTCCCAAGTATTTGGAGGGAAGGACATCCCTTTGAAAGCCCATAATTCTAGATATATTTCTCTAAATGGAAATATTGGTGTTAAAGAAAAAAATCTTAGATTTGGAGAGAGTAACTTCCATACCTGTAGCCATGGCAAAGTCACACAGGATTTGTTTATAGGCTAGAGCTTTTTTGACCATGGGGACTCCCTGTAGCATGGTATCATCAACAAATTGTTGATGGGACAAAGCTTGTCCAGTCTTAGAAAGTTGGAGCCCCTTGATGTTTCCAACTTCTTTCACACACTTGATTGACTGACCAAGTCCTTCCATCATGAGGATGAAGAGAAAGGGAGAGAGCAGATCTCCTTGCCTGAGGCCTCTTGAAGGAGTAAAAGTCTTGGAAGGAGAACCATTAGCCAGAATTGAAAAGCTAGAAGAAGTCACCAGGGCCATGACCCATCTTACCCAGTTATGATCAAACCAAAAAGCTATAAGGACCTTCCTGATATAGGTCCAATTCAACTTATCATAAGCTTTGGCTAAGTTCAATTGCATGATCATGTCATCCTTCTTGTTTCTTAACAATGAGTGCACTACCTCATGTGCTTGAATGATGTTATTGAGAATTTTTCTGCCCTCCACATAACCAAATTGCTCCACATAAACTAGAGTAGGAAGAAGTGGTTTGAGTCTATTGGCAACAACCTTAGAAATTATCTTGTACACCACATTACACAAAGCTATGGGTCTAAACCTGTTTGGAGTCTGAGCATTGTCCTGTTTGGGGATCAAGGAGATGAAGGAAGTATTGAGCACCTTCAAAATGGTTCTATTCATTTTGGAATCCTCCACCACATTCAGAATGTCTTGTTTAACAATGTTCCAGCAAGCTTTAAATAAATCCACATTGAAACCATCATGCCTGGCACTTTACCATTCTGCATTTCTTTGATGATCTCACTAACCTCCTCTTCAGTCACTGGCCTATTAAGATTGAAATTATCCTCTCTTGTTACAAGCCTAGGTATATGCCTTGTTAAGTCCCTGATGGAATGATCTCTGTCTGAAATGGTTTCCTTTTCTATACCTTGAAAGTGTTGGACTAACACAGTTTCTATTTCTTCGTCAGAATTAAGAAGATGACCTCCCTCATCCTTGATCAAAGAGATCCTATTATGAGATCTATTCACCATGGTGGATCTGTGGAAAAATCTAGTGTTTCGCTCCCTTTCTTTTATCCATTGAACCCTAGATTTTTGTCTCCAAAATATTTCCTCTTGTTTACATAAATTCTCCCAGTCTTGATGATGTTTGGTAACTTGATCATTTCTGACTTTGTCAAAGCCATCCTCAATAAGGGCTTGATTGAGTTCCTGCATTTTGTCTTCAACAACTTTTTTCGCTTCAAAAATATTGCCAAATTCATTCTTGTTCTAGTCTTTAAGTCTGAGCTTGATGTGCTTTAGTCTTTTGTGTAACAGAAACATTCTTGTACCCTGAATATACAGATCTTTTGTCCACCATTTTGCAATGTTGCTGATGAAAACTGGGTGGGTGAGCCAAATGTTCTCAAATCTAAAAGGTCTGTTCTTAGGGGTGCCAATGCCCTGAACCTCAAGTTGTATAGGCCAATGGTCTGAGTCTCCAAAGGGAATAATTCTGCTATCATTTCATTATCGGTGAGCATAAGGTCCTCTGAGATTATGAATCTATCTAACTTTGAGGCTACTTGAGACTCTCGTCCTCTTTTATTGTTCCAAGTAAAGAGGCCATTACTCATATCCATGTCGACTAGCTTCATATTATCTATAAAAGTTTGAAATGTTATGGAGTCTTTGCTTAAAGTTCTGGTTCCTCCTTTTTTCTCCTAAATTGATTTGATCATGTTGAAGTCCCCACCTATGATCCATGGCACTCCTACATGTCTATCTCTTAGATCCACTAGAGAATCTAGAAACCTGAGTTTATCATCCATTCTTTTGAGGGCCATAAACATTTGTGACCAAATAAGTCTCCCTATCTCCCACAGGTTGAATAACCACTAATAAATAATTCCTAGATGCCTCAGCATCTATTATGCCAAGCTTTTGGGGGTTCCAATGAGTGAGTATGCCTCCTGCTATATTATCTGCTTTAACTTCTAGAAACTCAAATCTATTGAGCCATTTGCTGTGAATCTCTTTTATTTTTTGAATGGAACATTTAGTTTCCTGGATAAAGATCATATCTGAAGCTTCTTGTTTCATCCTATTGCTAAGTATTCTTTGTTTTCTTTTACTACCTAGACCTCTAATATTCCAAAATGTGAAATTCATTATTAAATATTTGTAAAGGAGTAACTAGTTAGGTCTTTCATCTTACCTGAATCTATCATTAGCTTTCCACATTCCATCAATAACTCATTCTACTTTTTTCTGCCTCTTTTCTTTCCTAGGTTTCTAGGAGCTAATCCTGGTGTGACTTTCATTGTTTTCACACCTTCGTTGTCCTGCTTTCATTGCTTTTTTGCCTTTCCAACCCTTTAGTTACGTTTTCCATAGGAACAATTACTGTACTTTGTTGAACTCTTCTTGAGGTACTGAGTCTACCCCTCCTATGGTTCCCTCTTTCAAGAACCCTTCCAGATCTAGGTGTTTTCTATCAAGAATCTCCTGCAGTTCATGATTCTCCATTTCCATCTCACTCTGGGTCATTTCTTGGTCCATCTCAAGTTCTTCATCGCTTAGCATAGTCTCTTTTTTTTATTACTATCCTATGTTTGTTCCCTATCTTCTTCTTTCTCCTTCTCCCATGGGCTTCCTTCCATTACCTAATCTACTTTTGTTATCTCTTCCTCTTCTTCGAGAACTTGGAACTTATTCAGACTGGCCTGTTGCCCCCTGTCTGCTGTTGCTTTTGCCCCCTTTTGCCCCCTTTTCCTCTATATCCCACTTTGTGAAAGTTTTCAGTATCTTTCATTGTGGTTTCTTTACTTTTGTTCTCTATTTTACTGAGAGGGTAGTCTCTAAATAGGTGCCCATGCTCATGGCACATACGACATCTGAAGAAAATATGTTCATAATCTACTTTTTGCACCCATTCTTCATCAAAAACTTCCAAGATGACCTCATCCGGTAGAGCTCCAGAGAGATCCATCTCCACACATATTCGTGCGAAGGAAGTGTATTTTCCCCTTCTGGTGGCCTCAGAGGCTTTGACAAAACGCCCTAGTTTATTTCCTATGGCAGATAATGACTCTGTTTGCCAGTAATAAAGAGGTAGGGAGTAGAGTCTTACCCAGACCGGGACCGAAGTGAAAGTTTCTCGCTCCAGGACAAAATTCATCATCCACGACCGCATGTAGAGGCCTGATGCAGCATAGAAGTAGGGTCCTCATTCAAACACCTGGTTTTTGTCCTCAATATTTGTAAAGACCACAGTGAAGAAACCCTTTGACCCAAGATGTAGGTCTATGCTTCCTTTTGGTTTCTAGTGGTATTTAATCCATGCTTGCAATGCCTTTTCAGTTGGCCATAATCCCATGAATTTACAAATGATAGCATAGGTCCGCATGTGGTCCATGTGCACCTACAGAGCAGGATAATTTAAAACTACTCTGGGAGTGACCTCACCCTTGGGTTTACATGGCCCCTTTTGCACCTTGTATTCTGCTCCCTGTTTCTTGTCTTTTTCCTCATTGTCTTTTGTGTTGTTTTTCTCCCTTGGTTTGGTAAAATCTTGATCCTCTTTCATGTTCCTTTTCCCTTCTCCTGAAGGACCTCTGACAGATTCTATTGGCTTCTTACCTCGGTTGGCCACTGCTTGCCTATAAGAGGGAGTGGAGCTCCCCTCTTTGTGCACCTCCATGGAGCTCAGAAACCTGAAACCCTAGCTCTTCTTCCACGTCCTCTGTTCGTAGTCCTCTATTCACCTTCTTGCCTTAAATAGATGCATTTGCATTATAGTGGTTCAGCACCTATGTTTTAATATATATTATTATTTACTTGTATTATTTTTTAAAATGTTTTGTAATTTATTAAGCAAAGTGTTTCCGTAGAAAACGCATAAGAGAAATTTTGTTTTTATTTTTTTGATGTTATATTTTTGTTTTCTTTTTCATGTTTTTTTAATTTTTAAAAGTAATATATATATCTTTTACTTATTATTATTTTTAAAACTTATGTTTGTTTTTTTCAAATGTTTTAAATTTTTGTGTTTCTTTAATTTTTCATTTTTATTATTTATAAACTATATTTTTATTTATTATATTTTTTTTTCCTACAGGGATCGATCATGACTAGTCACCCAATCTCATTATATCTCAATTTGATTGTTGATTTTAAAGTTTTTATTATAAAGGATCGAGTCTACCCTCACAATGTGCAATTTCAGGGTTGGTATTTAAGTTTTCATTACAATGGGTCGAGTTTGCTTACATTGTGTGTAAATTTGATGATTGACTTTTAAATTTTTGTTGTGATGTGTCAAGTTGTCTTAGGCTAAGATTTTAAATTTGTCATATTTTTAACATTTAAAAAAGAAATTAGTCCTACTGTAATGACTCTTTCATTCAGGTTTTCATTTTTAGAGTTTTTAAGTCACAATTTTTTTCCATAATGTCATGGTTGAAATTTTTTTTAACTTTCCGACATTCCAGTATTCCAACATCAACATTTCTCGTTTTTAGGTTGTTTTTTATGTTTTTTGGGGTTTTTTTTGCTAGAGTTCTCATTTTGACTTTACAATTCCCGTTTCAAAGTTTACATTGTTTTTTCATGATAAACATTTTCAAGATCTACAATAATAATACTTTTGTGAAAAACCTACCTTAAGTGAAGGGAATAACCAAAAACACTTATGCACTTGGTATTAAACATTTAGATGTTGGTGTCTAGTAGTATAGAATTACCATCATATCAAAGTGACAACAATTCCTCCAAGGCATAACAATAATGTTGTTGGGATTCATTTCTTTGGCTAAATGTACGAAGTATTGAAGATTTGTATTTTTCGTATCCTAAATGTAATCCTTATCGAGCAAAACTTATAACTCTTAATAACTTACCTCAACAACATTCAACAAGTTTCTTCACTGTTGTAATTCATGTCCCTTTTTTGAAGTCTTTGATTTTTGTATTCTTCAAGTACCTAATCCAACCCACATGATATTCACCATGAAATGGAATGATACAAGCTAGCCATAATATTATTGTCCTAAAAATGTGATAAGCATTTTTCATGTCAATTGGATCCATATTAAATCATATGGAGAATGAGATACAACTTGATCTTGCTGGCATATATTGGATGACTTGCACAAGTGATTACATAAACTCAGTAAAGGTGAGATGTGTCTTTGTCTTGTCTTTGCAACAATGTGGTGTCAAATTGGAACATGGATCCATCATTCCAAAAGATACGAAAACGTCCTCTTACCATTCATAGATAACATTGCTCCAAATGGATATGCCATATTTACCTCCTCAACAATGTTTTTCTCATTAAGATGAACTTTATGAGTTTCAAAATTACAAGAATAACAATGTAAAAATTAAATATGTTGTTTCTATCAGTTAGTTAATAGGTTAAGTAGCTTTAATTGGAGTTGTTGGAACAAATGCTCCCACATTCACTCCTCTATGATGGTAAGAAAACTCATAACTTCCTTTCACAATAAAGGATATAATTAACTTCTTAATGGTCAAGTGCCCTAGCTCTGGTGTCCTCTATTAGCTTCATTTTCTTCAAGTTTCATCAAGTCTACATAGTTTTTCTGATAATGGGAGATCCTTTAGTTTACAAATTTGTAAGATAACACAAGAATGTTTACAAAAGATCCCCTATAAAATTACATTGAACTTTATCATTCTACATGTGTCTTCAAAGCACTTCCTCCACCTTCTTTACAAAAAAATATACCTTTGCAAATGATTGCTCTTGAGAAACAAACTTGATCTTTAGTTGGTTGAATGCTTGATCATTGTCTTCTTCATAAACAATGTCAATTCTTCCTTTGACATCAATGGCGACATTACCAACAATTAATTGCATTGTAATTCAACAATTGTGATATTTTCTAGACATAGAGTGATTCGATGGTTGACATTCTCATCAATACTAATGTATATTGATCCACGGCTTAACACCCGATTGATCCATTATCTCTATGTAATCATGGATAGCGACTTATTATGAGAACTAACTTATTGAAAATATTTACTTTCGTATTAAGAAAAATTTCCTCAAGTGGTCGCATTGGTTAGGGTCATGGATTGTTTCCCTCTTTGTGTATTTTAACTACATAAAAATATTGTTGTTGTGATCTTTGTTCTAGTTGTATGAGTGGTTATCGAAGGTAGTTGTTATGTATGGATTATCTTGTTTACTCTAACGTTCTTTAATACATGTGTTACATCGCATATTCATTAATTGAAGACTTTTTATTAAGCATTAACCTCTTTCCCTAATTACAAAACATCACATTGTGATTATATAACAATTAATAAACATGACTTTTAAATCAATTAGACTTTGTAAACTTTCATTTACTTAGGAACTTAAAATCAATATGAACACCATGGTTCACCTACCAAAATAAGGTTTCCAAACCATTGAACTATATTTGATAGAGTACTCTCTACAATATTTTATCAAAAAATTATATAAAAAATGGTTTTTTTAATAAATAAATTAAAAACATATATATATAAAAACCCACTATTATTTTATTTATTAAATGTCATAGGTATAATTAATGAATTTTTCCCAAAAAATGATTTTAACAAACTTTACTTAATAAATCAAAATTACATAATATAAGAAATTTGAATTGAATGATGTATTATTTTATTATTACTTTTAATTTTTACTATTTTGTAATTGAATTGGCATTATTTTTTTATTTTTTTTCATTTAACAACAATTAGAACATTTCACTCCTATTAGGTTGTACAACGTCTTTCATTTCAAATTCTTTATAGTTGTGGCACATCTTAGAGTCCATTATTAAGGAGAAGTGTAATTCCTTCCTAGGTTAATATATGTATCTTGTATAAAATATTCACTAAATACTGAAAGGAAAAAATAAATGTACATATCAATATATTTTAGTTAAAAAAGAATTATTAAACAACAAATTCTTTACAACTTAATATGGGAAAGTTGTTGTAGTAATGCTTTAGATGAATATTAAAAAAAAAAATGCCTTGAAAAAAGAAATAAGGGTTTAAG